>JAXCGZ010008142.1:0-53866 GCA_037179515.1 Halocaridina rubra
TGCTGCAAGTATACAAAAATTCCTTCAGTTACGGTTCTCTTTCTATGCCTACTTCAACACCAAAAATTTTTGGATATTCGTTACACATGTTTTATTATCCCTTCACCATCTGACAATTCACAATACTACCCATCTCTGTTTTCTTTGTGCCAAGGCCTGATGAGGGTAGATTTATTTTTTTTTTGGCCCATCCTGGTGTCACAATCATATATATATATATATATATATATATATATATATATATATATATATATATATATATATATATATATATATATATATATATATATAATATACAGTGTTACCTCACTTATCGCGGTAGTTCGGTTCCGGGACCCGCCGCGAACCAGGAAATCCGCAAAGTAGGATCCGCCTGTATGTACATAGATATTTTAATATATTTTTACCTTTACACTGTATAAACCCTCCCTGCACTGTTAAAAAAACACCCTTTACATTATAAATAACAGCAAGTAACGTAAATTTTTATGATAGTGATAGATAAAATTACGGTGAATGAGGTGATAATGACGTGACATACATATCATTTACAATTATTTTTTCGTTTACGTACTGTATAAACCCTCCCTGCACTGTTAAAAAAAACACCCTTAACATTATAGATAACAGCAAGCAACGTAAATTTTTATGAAAGTGATAGATAAAATTACAGTGAATGAGGTGATAATGACGTGACATACATATCATTTACAATTATTTTTTCGTTTACGAACTGTATAAACCCTCCCTGCACTGCTAAAAAAAACACCCTTAACATTATAGATAACAGCAAGCAACGTAAATTTTTATGAAAGCGATAGGAAAACTTACCGTGAATGTGATGATGACGTGACATACATACTCATTTACAATTATTTTTTCGTTTACGTACTGTATAAACCCTCCCTGCAACTGCTGAAAAAACACCCTTTACATTATAAATAACAGCAAGCAACGTAAATTTTTATGAAAGTGATAGATAAAATTACGGTGAATAAGGTGATAATGACGTGACATACATACTCAATTACAATTATTTTTTCGCTTACGTACTGTATAAACCCTCCCAGCACTGTTAAAGAAACACCCTTTACATTATAAATAACAGCAAGCAACGTAAATTTTTATGAAAGTGATAGATAAAATTACGGTGAATGAGGTGATAATGACATGACATACATACTCATTTATAATTATTTTTTCGTTTACGTACTGTATAAACCCTCCCTGCACTGTTAAAGAAACACCCTTTACATTATAAATAACAGCAAGCAATGTAAATTTTTATGAAAGTGATAGATAAAATTACGGTGAATGAGGTGATAATGACGTGACATACATACTCATTTACAATTATTTTTTCGTTTACGTACTGTATAAATCCTCCCTGCACTGTTAAAAAAACACCCTTTACATTATAAATAACAGCAAGCAATGTAAATTTTTATGAAAGTGATAGATAAAATTACGGTGAATGAGGTGATAATGACGTGACATACATACTCATTTACAATTATTTTTTCGTTTACGTACTGTATAAACCCTCCCTGCACTGTTAAAGAAACACCCTTTACATTATAAATAACAGCAAAGCAACGTAAATTTTTATGAAAGTGATAGATAAAATTACGGTGAATGAGGTGATAATGACGTGACATACATACTCATTTACAATTATTTTTTCGTTTACGTACTGTATAAACCCTCCCTGCACTGTTGAAAAAACACCCTTTACATTATAAATAACAGCAAGCAACGTAAATTTTTATGAAAGTGATAGATAAAATTACGGTGAATGAGGTGATAATGACGTGACATACATACTCATTTACAATTATTTTTTCGTTTACGTACTGTATAAACCCTCCCAGCACTGTTAAAGAAACACCCTTTACATTATAATTAACAGCATGCAATGTAAATTTTTATGAAAGTGATAGATAAAATTACGGTGAATGAGGTGATAATGACGTGACATACATACTCATTTACAATTATTTTTTCGTTTACGTACTGTATAAACCCTCCCTGCACTGTTAAAGAAACACCCTTTACATTATAAATAACAGCAAGCAACGTAAATTTTTATGAAAGTGATAGATAAAATTACGGTGAATGAGGTGATAATGACGTGACATACATACTCATTTACAATTATTTTTTCGTTTACGTACTGTATAAACCCTCCCTGCACTGTTGAAAAAACACCTTTTAAATTAAAAATAACAGCAAGCAACGTAATTTTTTATGAAAGTGATAGATAAAATTACGGTGAATGAGGTGATAATGACGTGACATACAAACTCATTTACAATTATTTCTTCGTTTACGTACTGTATAAACCCTCCCTGCACTGTTGAAAAAACACCCTTTACATTATAAATAACAGCAAGCAACGTAAATTTTTATGAAAGTGATAGATAAAATTACGGTGAATGAGGTGATAATGACGTGACATACATACTCATTTACAATTATTTTTTCGTTTACGTACTGTATAAACCATCCCTGCACTGTTAAAAAAACACCCTTTACATTATAAATACCAGCAAGCAACGTAAATTTTTATGAAAGTGATAGATAAAATTACGGTGAATGAGGTGATAATGACGTGACATACATACTCATTTACAATTATTTTTTTGTTTACGTACTGTATAAACCCTCCCTGCACTGTTAAAAAAACACCCTTTACATTATAAATAACAGCAAGCAACGTAAATTTTTATGAAAATGATAGATAAAATTACCATGAATGAGGTGATGATGACGTGACACACATACTCATTTACAATTATTTTTTCGTTTACGAACTGTATAAACCCTCCCTGCACTGTTATAAAAACACCCTTTACATTATAAATAACAGCACGCAACGTAAATTTAAAAAAAAAATGAAAATACTGAAAATGTTTTTTTTCAATATTTTAATATTTTTGGGTATACCCATAAAATAAAATAATAATTTATCAAAAAAAAACCGCGATAGAGTGAGAACGCGAGCCAAGAAGCGCGAATAACCGGGGTAACACTGTATATATATATATATATATATATATATATATATATATATATATATATATATATATATATATATATATATATATATATATATATATATATATATATATAATATATAAAATAAAATTAAAATAAAAAAAAACTGTGGCTGGTTGGATTGTTGCCTCTGATAATGGCATCAGTGTCTCACAGCCATGTACATCCAGCTATTATATGCATGTACAGTGTAAAATGTTTAAAAAAAAATTTCATTATACATTATTTCCCTAAGAAAATATTATAAGTACAGTAAAATGATATTGAATGAATAAAGTGGCGTATAGAGGTAAAAAAAAATGCCAGACAGTATGACTTGAAGATGGTATACTATTAGTGTCCACTACACAACAATCCCATACTATCATAATCCATTGATTTAGTGATTTGAATTGCAACTACATCATCATATGACCGGTTTGTTGGAACCTATCATGGTCACAAGTCGATGACTACCTATATATTTACGTAACTGGGATTATATTTACACCCAATTTCTGTTGGTGATCTTGGAATATTATTTACATGATTAGAATTAAATCCTTTAGCACTACTTGTGAAAACCAGTTTTAAAGCTAGTATCAGCAAAACTAATGTATGAGAATTAGCATCCAAGCTGTAATTATACTAGTATTTGCTTGTTGACAATGGGGAGTATGAGATTAAGAACTAGATTGTAAGTGATTGAATGCAATTACTCTATATTGTACTTAGCTTCTTTAATACCCTGATTAGTTAGATGAACAGCAATATCCTGTAATAAAATGTATCTTGAAAATTTTGTTGCTCATCCAATGGCTATTCCTTTGTTTGCCTTTTCATGTATAAAATGATATACAATCAGACAAAGACCAATTAAAAAGAGACAAGAACACCCTGAGAAGATCTTATTACTGTAAAAAAGGGAAATATATCAAATTTCAAGGCATGTCTGCAAATATGTTCTTTTATATATTGGCTGTACAAAATTACAATATTCCATCTCATATTCATCCAGAGATAATCATAAAGGCAATTTCCTCCAGTGTTCCACGTTTTGAGTTTTATTCCACCTGAGGAGATCCAAACTTATGAGACCAATAAGAACTTGAGAATGGACAGAAAAAGAAGGAAATTAATATACAAGAAGGCTGTAACTAATAGCAGGGTTCATTGTTTTCTCCTCCTCCACACTGCTTCCATCAAATTTTTTTTCTTATTTTTCTTATTTTATTCTGGTCGATTTAAGGTTTGGGATAGCATCCTCTCCTAGGGCGTTCCACCATATTTTGCAGCTCAATGGTGAAAGGGACTGCAGCCATGACGTGAGAGACACATGATGGTGGAATCCTTTGAAATCTTCTATCATGGATATCAAGAAAGCTTGTTTCTATCACTTCATAAGATTTTAATCTATCTCTTGCACAGCTTTCAGTTATATATGTCAAGGGCATCACAGAGGATCTGTAATTCAAGGTTTAAATAATAGTTTCACAGTTTTATAGGCTAAAAAATGTGTATCAGATTTTTGCAGAGATTGGCTCTTAGATTAGGAGTACTGTATTTTGAAAAAACTGCATCTCTATTAAAAATAGTATATAGCATCCCAGAAGCGGGGCTTTTTTAAATATCAGAGACATTAAACAAATACATCTCTATTTCAATTTTAGTAATGAGAAGCTAACTTTCTTAAAAAAAAGTCTGATATTTATATAAAAAAAAAAAATCTTGGTCAAAGTTTATATTCATAGCTTACATTATATTGAAAGTGTTTGCTTAAATTGAATTATAAAGCTTAAAAATTTTGGTAAAGTCTGTTTCTTAACAATACTTTAACTCTAATTAATGACAGATGTCAAATATGGGCTTCATATGTATTCAATATTTGAACTAAAAGCGCGGTCCTGTAGATCACTGCAATACTGAGCAAAGCTAGTTTCTAAGGTAGCTTCAATTAATTTATGATATTGGCATACTACCAGGATTAAAATTCAAAACATCACTAGGACAATTAGAAACTATTACATTAAAGTTTTATTACTTGAACACAATTGCAAGTATGTATTTAATCTGCAGTGCTTTCCTAGTACATCTCAAGCCCATTTTTGGACAACATTGTCACAAACTGCTAATGCAAAATACATAAATACCTTCTCAATATAACAATGCATTATTTTTCACTTTACATACAGTAGTAGTTTGCCTTGCAGTGAGCTGTAAAAATAAGAATTACGAAATCAGTTAAAATTGATTCCCCCTGCCAATACCAAAAAAGTTCATCAGAGACAATTAGGGAAACCTTGTTCACTTATATTACTGACTGAAATTACTATTTTATCGATTTTAAGAAATCAAAAGCATATCTATATAAAGAGAAGGTAAATGGGATTCTAACCACAAATTTTAAAGAAATATTTGAAAGTCGTAAAAGTCGACTAAATGGAGTGGAGTGAGAGGACTGGGAAGCCCCTCCTCTGTATTTTCTTCCAACAGAAAGTCAGAAGTTTTTGCTCTGACTTAGCTATCCCCATAAAAGGGGGATTATGGCAGTTGTTTATATGTATTCTATTTTATTTTATTTTTAAAATTTTTACATTTCACTATTAGTCCCCATTTGGGGATGTAAACAAATGGAGTGAAGCTAGGGAACTAAGGTTGGATGGCCTTCCTATCACCCTGCAAGGGCTAGATTGCAGTCATTATCTTCCAAGCTGAGCACGCTACCAAATATGCTATGGTGGTCCCTGCTTTTGTATATATAGACAGAAAAAGATTGCAGAGTCATCATCTTCCAAGCTGAGCACGCTACCAAATATGCTATGGTAGTCCCTGCTTTTGTATATATAGACAGAAAAAGATTATATGTCTCAAGAGGGTAAACTCAAGTCTATCAAGGCAAAAATATCCTCTTAATTTAACCAGGAACTAACTTGGATGTATGAACCAATAACGAAATAATTTAGTACTTAATTTTATATAAAATGTGTCTTTTTCTCTTCATAATCTGAAATAAGAAGGAATTTTACTTTATACTACAGAAGTTCCAATTCATAACTAATTATTTATCAAAGAAAATGAGTTATGGGATAAATTCATTTAAATCTGGTCCTCATTCATTTTACATGGGGAGTGTTAAACTCAAGAAGTGATATACACGTTTTCGAACCCACTGCGGGGCATTAGGAAGGGCATCCGGCCCTAATGCCCCTGCTCCAAGCTGTCTGTGCACTCCCATTCAATTGGGGGATTAACAATGACACATAAAACGGCGAATTTCCTTTATCTTACATCATTGTGTAAGTAGCTTCAAGGGAAGATGAATGGCTAAGATAGTTGTAAGTTTTTGTGCATGTACCCAAGATAATTAAACTACAAGGGGTCCCTGCTTTACGCAAGGGTTCCGTTCCCGACAGCTGACTTAAACCGGATTTCGATGTAAGTCAGAACACACCTAACTTCAAACCTAGGTCCCCACCAATGCTAAAAATAAATAATACATAGAAAATAATCTACGTTCTTAATACAATACATAAATATAATTAAAGTACACTACACAGTATTGCTTACCTTTTCTACTGTGGTTTGTTTGGATCTGGATGACTGGTATGTCAAAAAATTAATTTATTAATACTTTATTAATTATTTATTGGACTCTGATGTAACGGCGAAACGACTTAAAACAGGGAACCCCTGTATGTCTAGTGCACTATATGAATTATCTTGGGGAGACTTACCTATGAATTCTGTAACAAGGTCACTGTCTGTGTTCAGTCTCATTGATCCTGTGATGTCTTCATTTTCAACCAAAGGCAAAAACAGTTGAACAAATTCTACTGTATATGGCGGCGAAACAATCTCTAAAACCTGCATTAAGCAATCAAAAAGTAATCATCATTTACAGTAAGTTAATGAAGAAAGTGTTAATTAATGATCAAGATTAGCTGCATGATATTATGTAATATTTCCGAAAAAAGTGTTCTTGACTTCTGAAATGAATGCTAAAAACACCAGTTATATCGTACTCAAGTTTGCACAGTAACTGAAAAACGAATGAAAATGCAATGTATTTACCTCTCTTACAAAATATCTAATTAAAGAAATGTCGGTATCACCCTTTGTGTAGCAATTCTTGATGTATTTCATAACAGGCAAAACACATCCACGACTGAGAAGGTTAACCATTCGGTCCAACAACATTTTGCGCAACTCAAGCTGCAAGGAATGAGTACAATATATTATTTTTGCACTAATAACAATATAGTTTACTGATTCAATAGTTCCATTATCTGATCTTAAAAGCAAAATACGTGAGTAGAGTGTACTACTACTACTACTACTAAAAAAAAAAAAAAAAAATATATATATATATATATATATATATATATATATATATATATATATATATATATATATATATATATATATATATATATATATATATATATATATATATATATATATATATATATATATATATATATATATATATATATATATATATATATATATATATATATATATATATATATATATATATATATATATATATATATATATATATATATATATATATATATATATATATATATATATATATATATATATATAGATATATAGATATATATATATATATATATATATATATATATATATATATATATATATATATATATATATATATATATATATATATATATATATATATATATATATTTATATATATATATATATATATATAAATTACCTGCTCGAGAATTTCCAGATCTTGAAATTCAGACTCAAATAGCTCTACAAGAAGACTCAGGACACGGCTATGCAAGAGAGGATGAGTGCAGACAACTTCATCAAGAAGGGCCAAATGTGTAGGAGTTGATTCAGTGCACAGTTTGAAGTAACTTGGTTCCTTCACAACAAATTCTATCCATCTAACTAGACCAACACTTACTACTGGGAATCTGGAATTGCAAAGTCGTTAATGATGTAAATTTGTTTGAGTCAAATTCTATCTTTCTAATAAAACTAGCATTTACTAAAGAAAAGATGCGTGTAAAAAGTATTAAAGTAATAACTTGGTTCCATCACAATGCACTTTTTCCATTTTATCTTTTCAAGACAAGTGTTTACTCCTGGGAACCTGAAAGTAGAGTAATTAATAAAACTTTTTTTTTTTTTTTTCAACAAAACACGGTAGGACCGTGATCAGAGCACTCAACTCAGCAAGTAACACACCCGTATTCGAACCCATTGTGGCACTAGGAGATGCAACCACCCCATTTGAATGGGGAGTAATAGTGAGGCATAAAAAAATATATACTGTATATATTAATCTGGCTCTTTTACAAACAGGACCAACACTTACTAAGAATGGAAAAGTGCAATAATTAACTAAATTTATAGCTTATCTTACAACCCATTTTATTCATCTAACAAGAATAACATTTAATCATTGGGTACTTGCAAGTGCTGAAATATTAATTAAATTAAAAAAAACTACTTCACATAAAATTCTACTGCTCTATTTTGAGTAGCATACAATTGAGGAACCTCCAAATCTAAAGTTACTAATTAACTACGTCCTTCATATCAAAATCTTTCCCACTAATATAGGCTACATTTTACTACTGAAAAGCTGCAACTGTAAAGAGGTCTATCTTACTAACATGACTGGTCCTTACTACTAAGTTACAATTGTAAATGTGCATTGTTGAAAAAAAAAAAAAATTCTTAAGGTTAACATCTATCCTCTAACAATGAACAAATATGTATGTATTCCTGGGAGCCTGGAAATGAAATTGTTCCTTCACGTCACATTCTGTCCTTCTAACATAGGGCAGCATTTATCAACAGAAATTTGTAACAAAACACAATAACTAAATAAAACGGTTTCTTCACATCAAGGTCTATCCATCTGACAAGGACATCATTTACTACAGGGAATCTGTAATTGTAAATAAAGTAAATGGTGAATAAGTAAACAATGAATAGCTGGTAGTGAGTCGTATGATCTATTTTGCAATGCTGACAAATACAAATGAGATTAGCCAGAGCATTTCGAGGGTTCAATTTGTTTGCCGTTTTGTGTCACTATTAATCTCCATTATGGAGGTGGACACAGAAGGGTTAGAGCTGAGGAATTAAGGCTGGATGCCCTTCCAGTGAGCTCAGTCCTAGTTCTGACACATTCTGAGTGGATGGCTTAGTGTGTGTGTGTGTGTGTGTGTGTGTGTGAGGAACCTAGTAATGCAGATTCGAGCCAACAGTGGGGCATTAGGTGGGGCAGCCTAAAACCCCAAGCTGACGCATGTCTGTGTTCACCCCCATTCAAATGGGTCATAGATGTGACACATAAAAAGGTGCTTTGCAAGGGTTCTGTGGTAGAGATAATATCAGAGGAGTATTTGGAATTTCCTATAGTCATACAGAACTCCAGATGATCAAGGTTTTCTATATCGTGGATCTAGCTAATACAAAAACGACACAAAAATTAATAAAAGTACTTCCATAGAATTATACAAGAGGTTTAAGGTTTCCTTCTAGTAAAACTACAACATTCCACTACACAGCAAACCGTAATGCTACGGAGCTACTGCATTCTAGGACTTCGAAATAAATGGTGTATCTCATGCAGGTACATACAATACTAGTTAATCACTAGTTGATTATATATTACTGGTACAACAGTGCAAAACCTAAAAGAAAAAAAAATATTTACAGATTGATAATACGTAACAAAGCAATTTATATTTAATGTCATATAACTGGTATCACATTAAAAAAAACAGAAAAATAAAATACGATATTGTAAAGCTTGCTAAGTAACAAATCATCTATTTCGATGATATGTTGCCTGTTGCCAAAGCCTGCAAGTGACCTTAACCGCATCAAAAGTACTGAGGCAGATTTACATCTGAGGAGACAGCATTTTAAAATGTATATGAGCATGCTTACCTAATACACTGATATAAGGTATTTATTTCTGCTATTAATTCCATGGCAGATTTTCCTCCTTGACAAATATTGTGAACTTTTTCTATAGCTTGCTGAGTGGGTTTTAAGTCATCTCTGTTCACCTATAATAGAAAATGTAATGTAGTACACTAATAACAAGTAAGATTTATATATCATGACAAATATTATAAAAAGGAAAAAAACAGCTAGCAATGGTATTTACTCATAAGTTGTAAGTGCCTTTAAAAGCAATATTACACAAATGAAAGGCAGGAAAAAATGAGGAAGAGAAAAGAAATTTCTGCTTCAAGGTTAATCCAAGCAAACAGGTGATAAAGGAAGTCGGGAAACCAAAGGATATAGCCCCAATAAAGTGACAAAAATGTTATGAGAGAAAGAGAGTGAGCGAGTTGGAGTCTCAACTGCAGAGTCAGAACAACAATTAAAAACAGGACTCTAAGTTGTGATGATGAAACAACAAATGAACGTCAGGCTGCTATGATACCTGTCGAGATCGATTTCCTTTCTTAGGTGTCTCATAAACGCTGGCACTGTACCCCAAGAGGTAAATATATTTTCCTTTGTGTTCTTGATTAATCTTACTACCAGGTTTAAATAAAGCATCGATTAAAAGTTCTGAAAAAGAAAATAATTGGTTTCAATCATTTTTTTTAATATATATATATATATATATATATATATATATATATATATATATATATATATATATATATATATATATATATATATATATATATATATATATATATATATATATATATATATATATATATATATATATATATATATATATACATAGGCTGCAAACTCCCATGTAAAGAAGGTGGTAAAGTCAAATCACACACCCAATTACTAGAAGATCCACTCTCACCTTAGCATCTTACAGATAAAGGGTCACCATAATTCCCCAAGCACTCTACAACACAGTGTAAGGAGGGCAGAGTTTATATGTCATGGGGATAGAAAGCTGTAGCTTGTATACTACTACTAATCCATCATATAATGACCCCCTTGCATCCACCCTCCCAATTTACAGCACATTATCTAGCAACTCATATCTTGTAGTCTCTCTTCTGAGTTCCACTATCATGTCACGTGCATCCACAGCCATGTCTACTCCATCTAACCATCTCATTCTTGGTAATCTCTCAAGTTAACCCCACTTAATTCTATTCTCTGCATTCATTCTTTCCATATGACCAAATCAACTATGCACTCTCTGCACTAACTTATCAGGAAACTTTACTCGAATGCCCATTTTCTGCTCCATCTCCACAACTGGAACTATCAATTTTGATATCCCTAACATAATTCTCATGCACACAACCTTCATTACAATCAATATGTTCATTTCATTCTTTCTCAAAAGCTAAGTTTATGCTCCATATAATGCCATAGGCACAATGACTCTTCTTTACGACCTTCTCTTTACATCATTCCTAAATACCTAGTTTTCAGCATGCTTTTCATCCAACCTAAATATTTACTTTTTTCCTTCACTTTGTAACTCACCTCTGCATCCTGTCTATTATCTATTGTTGATGACTCCTAAGTACAATTTCCGCATCTATCTCACTACTCTCTCTCACATTCAACTTACCACCATCAACATTCTCTGTACATCTTATAACTACTTTTAATCACATTCACTCTTGCTTTCCTTCTCTAGGGGACCACAGTAGCGCAGTGGTTTGAGCACTCGACTCAGGAGGTGACATCTCCACGACCGAACCCACTGCAGTGTTAGGAAATGCATCCCACCTTCATTTCCCGGCACCAACCAGTACCCAATCTCCATAATGGGGATTACTAGTGACACATAAAACAGCAAATTAAAACTCTTGATTTCCTTTTCTCACATACTCTAATGAACTCCGTAACAAATTATTCAGATTCAGCCACTGGCAGTATTCAGGTAAAATAATCTACACAGATAATATAGATCTTACAGATGACAACCAGAATTATATATAATATTCAATGGTTTTATATTATTTATTGGCTATTTCCATAATTAGAGTTCTAAGTTGCTTGCTTATTTTAAGTCTTAATACAGTATTACTTAGTTTTATAGGAATATAACATTCCAATACAAGCATCATAAAGCTTTAGTCTTTGACCTACACAGTTCTAAAAATGATAAAATGACTGGATTTATGAACATAACAAGAGGAATGTTGTATTTTGCAAAAGAGAGATAGAAAGTTCCTAAAATATAGGAACACAGTAAAGCTTTTACCTAATAACTGTGGAATGCGAAGAAGTTCAACAGCTGGAGGATCCTGTAAGCTATAGAGCTTAAACAACACTGTAATATCAGCAGGATTTAGAGCATTTCTTGCCAGCATAGGCGCCAAAGCTTGAGCTGCTCTTGGATGAGTCATGGCTCCATTTAATGCCAACTGAATTGGGGTAACATTATGACCGCTGCAAATTGAAAGAAGAAAAATATAAAATGAATTCAAAGCTAATAGACTAAAGGATATAATATTATTATTCATAAAATAAGTATAAATGATACTTAAGGCCTCGAAGACTGATGTTTATTAAAACGAAAAGTTAAAAAAAGTATGAATGCCTTGTCAAACAGAATACATACTTGGTAATAGCATATTTTGTAATCTCTTGCTGTAATCTACGAATGTTGTTGCCACCTTTGTTTTCTTGAGATAGGATCTGAAGCATGACTTGAGCATAGATATATGTATGCTGACCGTGGCAAGCCATTTTCTATAGATTAAGAAATATATATGTTATTAGGATACAGATACAGTACATAGGAGTAAAATATATAAGAAGAAGAGAGCAATCTTATCATGAAAGACAAATATGAGCATATACAGTAAAATCCATTGGCTCTAGAAACTATTTAAAATATTCTTTATTTTTAATATATATTAACTAACTCATTCATTTATAAACATCTCTTATACTATTCAATTAAAACCTCATGGTTATCTCTGACCATTACTGTATATATAAAGACTCGAATTTAACTATACAGTACTTAATATAAAATTCCGACAGTAAATAATGTTACAATACTAACCGCAAACTCCACTACAGCTTTATGTCTTAAATCCTCAGAGGACTGAAGAAAAGTAGATGTGGATGTTTTTAAAATACGTGAAAAAACTTCAATCTGCTGTGCTGCCGTAGATATACTTGTGATTTCCCCTTGAAAACCTGCATCTGATATCAACTGAGAAAAAAAATATAATTATACCTTGGATAATGACTAACAATTCATAAAAATTATCTGAGACACTTTCCATGCTTTATGTTGTTCTATATTGACAAGCAACTAAGAATATTAAAAAACAGAAAGTTTAGGTAATCTTACTTTAATCGTAAAATTAAGCATGAGGCATTCCGGAAACTCTTCGGCTAATTTATACACAACTGATCTCCAGGTACTGTGTTCTATCAGCTCTGTCAACCACGCTGGTGCCTGGAAAAAATGGAGACAAGACAGTTAAAAAAAAAAAAAAAGTCCTTGCCCAAGTGCGTATAGCACACCAACTTTTTCATCGAAGTTCTTCACAAACCACTAGAGTGCTCTATTAAATCTGGTGCAGAATCATAGGCAGTTCAGCATATATTTTCTTCCTTTGAGAAGACTGACCTCATCTTTGATGCATTTACAATGAACTCCCTGCCCCAAGAAGGTATAGCATACCAACTTTTTCTCTGAGGTACATCACAGCATTCTTTTACCTTCAGTTTACTATCACTACTACTCACACAATGCCTTGATGAAAATATTATTGTTAGAAATAAAATTAACTACCATATCGCCAAACATGCATACACTAAAGTGGCTACCTCACCATGGCAAACACTCATCCAAATCCTATGAAGGTAAGTTTCTAAAAATAACGAAAGATGTGTTAGTGAAAAATTTCACCCTTTATTTAGAATCAAATGCAATTTTGTGAATATGAAACACGCAAATAACGAGGATTAAGCACACCATTATAACTCTATGTCTAATACTACCAATATTCTAATATTTATAGGATCTTGTAAAGATGTGTAACCCAAAGAACACTGAATAACCTCCTACAATATTAGGGTAGCTTAGGTTGTGTTGGCCTTCTGCCTACCCTAACCAAGCTTAACCAATCCTAATCTAGTTTAACAATTTATGGGGTTATTTAATGTTCTGAAGGTTAATTATCTTTAGAACATCCTTTTCACGTAATAAAAAAGGCTTTAACTCACATCACCCTCCTCTGTAAAGATTGTGTCTGCTTTCTTTGGATCAAATGTTTTCAATATCATTTGCTTTAGATGATTCTCAACCATAGCTTGTACATCAGTGATACTTGCACCTGTTATGTAAGAAAATGAGATTACCATGGTATAAGATTAAGGTATCCAAGAAAGTGATATAACTGAAAAATATGCATCATTTATTTCTAGCTGATTATCTTTCCTGATCACTGCATCACTCATATACATGAAAACTGTGCATACAGCAAAATAACTGAGAAAAATATTTAAATAAAAATTACTTTTGTACAACATTTTGAACCAAATAACTGCAAATAGCCTTCTAAAAGAATACGGCTAGAGAAATATTTTCAAATTACAGAGAGAAAATATATAAGGCTGAGTTGCTATACTAAAACTTGATTTATAATGAGAGAGTTTCAAAGCTAATAACAGCAACTACAATCTCTATAACAATAGCTTTTAACAGGAAATACAAAGTACTTAGAAAGAAAACATTGTATAAGGTAGAACATATATAAAATAGTCAGTGTCAAAACATACCTGCTAAAATAAGCCACTCAGCCATGAGATTCGCCATTTGCGCAACAGCCTGATAATTCTCTGACAACATCTCAATAACTTGTTCAGGATTTCCACCAGCTTGAAAATATCTGAATATGAACATAAATTTACTTAAGCTTACAGAGATTTGAAAAGATAATTCTAATGACTGTACATCTAAACACCATGAACTGACTATTCTGGCTTAGGGTGAGAATGAACATGTCACTTGTACTGCCTGAGTGTAATGATAGCCTACTAAAAAGGACTTAAGAACAAAGGGCTAAAAATCCCATCCACCAAAATTCTTTTTCTCCTTGCCACAGAACAGCTGATGGAATGAGTGAGGATGGACAAAGTATGAAGGATATAGAGGGGACAAGAACACCTCCGCATTCCCCTGCATGATGTATAAGTCCACTAAACGGAGTGGAGTGAGGAGGCAAAGAATCCCTTTTTTTGTATTTTAATCCTATAAAGAGTCAAGTATTTACTATGACTCAGACACCTCCCTTATAAGGGTATCATGACTTTTTTATATTAATAGATATTGCCGGCCCATTTTTTTTTAACTTGTGTCTAACCTGCTGCATTCAGTAAATTATGGCATCAAATGCAGAAAAGCAATGAACTTATCCTTGGTGGTGGGGATGGAAGGCAACTGCACTCAGCTTGTGCTACATGTGCCAATGATAAAGGATAGAAGAGTGAAAGGCTTATAATTCGCCCTGCCTTCCATTATTTTTTCTTTGCCACAAAACAGCTACATGAGAAGGTGACAAATTATGAATGCACAAAGTGACTCCCATTTTGATTAAGTTGAGGCCACCTCAGTTTAACCAAATATAGCATCATGCTGAATATATATATATATATATATATATATATATATATATATATATATATATATATATATATATATATATATATATATATATATATATATATATATATATATATATATATATATATATATATATATATATATATATATATATATATATATATATATATATATATATATATATATATATATATATATATATATATATATATATATATATATATATATATATATATATATATATATATATATATATATATATATATATATATATATATATATATATATATATATATATATATATATATATATATATATATATATATCATCATGTTAAACAAAATGATGTAATCTACTATCATTGCAAGATGAAAGAATAATACAAGCCATCACATGGTTCTAGGCATCTTTACCTTCTTCCCAAGCAACAATGAAATATCTTGTTTCACCCGTCTGACATTTTTTGGCAAGGAACGAAATATCTCGTCAAAAAGATACCATCAAAAATTACACTTGAACAAGTACACACATCCTTTCCAACTCTCTCTGCACCTTTCTTAGGCAGAGACAGGTCTTTTTGTATTAATCATTAGTCCGCCAACCCCACTTACAGCATCTCAGAGTCAAGTGAAAAGAAGATAATGTTCACAATACGGATGTATCAGTTTCAACACATTAACTAACAATTACTTACAGGAGTAACAATAACAAAAAATATAACCACCGAGCTACCAGGATCCCCACAGATATCCACTTCATATATACCTCAACATAGCACTAAGACGTCATTCACTAAAAAATTACACCTACAAATAAGGCCACAGTGCTCTTTTAAGATAGAGTTCAAGGCACTCTCTAAAGCTTGAAGTGTTTTGAAACTGGTGTCCTTATACTCAAAGTGTATTTGCTGTAATAACTTTTTTGTTGATTCAATATATACCCTATTTGGTCATTAATACATGAAATTTTTTTTACATATTTATGGAATATATTTTAAAAAACTCTCTTTAATTGCACTGTTAACATAACTGTTAAGTTGGTTAAGGAAGACTGATACTTTTCGGTAGGTCTAATGTGTTTATTCTTTCTTCAGTGGGGGCTTTGCAGTAGGTGTATATTATTATTATTATAATAATTATTATTATTATTATTATTACTAATATAATTTCACACTTGTCTTCCTTGCATATTGCATAGGGTTGCTGAAAGGAGTATTCCTACTGACACAGGGAGAAGAGATGCCCACTAGAATTCTCTATACATCTTAAAAATTCACAAAAAGGGACAAGGGTAAGAGTGCACAGCAATTCCTCGCTACTTTTCTAAAATTTGTCTTCCCATGAAAAAAAGGCATAGGAGGAGAGGATACAGAGGTAATGTTAACTCTGCTGGATGATTCCTTTTACTACCGCTGTGGCCACCCTCCTATCTCAGCAGGATAAGACATCCTGTGAAAAATATCCTTATTACATTTAAGATTACTAATTTAAATAGAGCTATGGTGGATCTCACACCTGAAAAGAAATCAGGGATCTTGTAATGATGAGTCCCCCCAAAAAAACTAGATAAAGTTAAATAACCCAATAAATTGTTAGGTTATGTTTTATTTCATTAAATAAAGTTAAGTTAGGTTAGGTGACTTGCCTTGTAAATATGAATAACCCTAGAGCACCCTGGGGTTACTATTCTTTACAAGATCCAAAATCTACAATTCTAAACTTCAGTAATACTATCAAATATTGAAAGAGGTAGCCAAGTACCTTTTAAGTGTAGAAAAAATACCAGGTTCCATGATAAAATCAGTACTTGAGAACTGCCGTAAACAGGTGGACTGTACATCTGTTGGACTGAGGACTTCACTATCTTCCTGATTTATTAGAAAAAACAAGAATATGAATTACAGTAAATGTCCTGCTTTAATTCTATCCAGCACTTTTTTATTATTTCATCATATACTGTAACTTAATTTTTAGAAAATGTTTACTACTACTACTATTGCTAATACTACCACTACTACTACTACTAATAATAATAACAAACAGGATATGCATCCTTACCTCTTCTCTCAGTATATATATACTGTATGTAAAAAAAAGTGAAAAACTTTGTTTTCAAAAGTCTCGCATTGGGAATTCAGGAACGGCATCTGTACCAACAATAGTTTGGGTGAAGGTTGTTTTAAAAACAGGTGACCATGAAGGCAGCGAGTGAACCTGGTCCAGAGGCTTGATAAGTAAAGGCTTATTTTAGGAAAAAGCAATTTTAACATCAAGGTGGAGAGCGACTAAATGAGGAGGAAGTCCTGGCATATTACCCATGACCAGAAATATCATAAAGACAATTTCTTTCTCAAAACGATATTGCCAAACCTGAGGAATAAAATAATTTGGGAACCAGTCTTCAAACACCTGCATCATCCAGGCATTTGGGTAGACGAAGAGCGTGTGCTAGTTCCCCTTTTTGAATGCAAACAGGTTTCCAGTAAGATAAACCAGGGAGGGCTTGAGTTTTAAAACCTGCAGTGTTCCTACCAAGCAGAAAAGTCAGCCAATTCATATATGCCTTAAATCCAGGCACTCACTGGACGTTTCCAAAACAATCCTGTCTCATCCACATTAAAAGTCTGCTCTGCCTGATACCTTTCTTCAATGATGATTTCATCTAAACTCTCCTTTTGAGCTCCTCTCTCTTCTGCACTCGTTGCCTCAGCAGTCACTCGAGCATTATGAATGTTGAACCTTTTCATGAATCTCTTGAAACCAGCAAGTAACTGCCACATAGTCCTAAGAGTAGCATTCAACTTCATTGGAAAAAGGTTTAAAGAAGTGCATTTCTAATCTTACATCCAAATATGAAACAATTTCTCCATTTTGTGGATGGGCCGGGTCCATTGCTTTGTCAACACAGTCTATTGTATAGCTGCCATACCTATCAAAGCTTGATGAATTTTCTAATTGTTCATTAAAATCGTCGCTGGCTACTGCAAACAATATTCATTTTCGTGTTAAGATCAATGGCCTTTATTTCCTTCTTGCAGCTACAGGAATAGACAAAGAAGACTTCCAATTCGTGGACATAGTGGAGGTTATGAAGAATGATTGGCAAAACACTAACAACTGAGAACAACTGCTAGCAGTAGTAGGATGATGAGATAATAGAACGAGCACCTTCCTGATATGCAAGTGCCCATGACATTGGAAAACAGTTGTACACCCAGCTGGACAACACCAGTGCTACTAGATGCTGAGCAGTTGTGACAAATAATGCAATACATTACATATTTGCAGTCGCAGTCATAACCCTGAACAGTTACAGGTTGAAGACAAACTGTAATACACTTTATCATGCATGACACCATCTCCCACAGAAGATAGAAACATACCCGCAATTAAGAGAGAAAGAAATAAAAAGGCCTATTTTTATATCTTGCCAATCATCAACTCTCCACTCATTTGTTTTTACAACACAGGGGGCGGGAAGGACTACTAAAGTACCATTTAAGCCATCCCTTTCAGGCATGGGTTAACACTCAAGTCTCGGGGTAGTACTGTTTCTCCCATTACCCAATGGATTAAAATGATGATAATAATGCACTTGTTAAAAACATAAAGTACCAATTATATCTTACCATAAGTTCAGCCTCTGGGGCATCCTCCCAAGCTCGAGTTTCAAATTCTTCCATTTTCACAGAGCTTTAGAACCTGCAAGTAAAACAACAATATATCAATGATATCATCAACAACACTACCTTTACAATTAACCAATGGTGATATTTGAACTCCACTCCACCGTCACAGGTAAGATCCATTCCTCTATGGTTAAAGATAAATAACATTGTAAATTATTACTCCAAACATTACCTATCTTATGGTTTACGCATAAAATGATGTATAATTCAAAATAACAGAAAAAGATATGTAATCAAAAGTTAAAAATTTCTACTGCATGTTTTAAGGACACAATCTCTCTATATATCATTTTCTTTTGCTACATGTGCAGTATAACATGTTGTGACAATAACAGAATATTTGCATAATCTCAAAAAAGTATCAGGTCCTTTTGCAACATACATGCTACAGCTAGAGGTAATGAGAGAGGGACTGACCTTAGGTCTCCCAAGAAAGGCTTTTGACCATGAGTTATGCGACCTATATACAAGATCACATGTTTCCATGAGAGGTCATACCCTATTTGTAAGATCAAATCTGGGTACTTAGAATTCTATTGCCAACTGGAAGTTGGTTTGGATAAGTGTTTATATTTTACCTATCCAAAGCAGCCATATGGAATCCTTATTATTATCTGTAACTTGGATATTGGTTTGAAACCCAGCCACTCAGATATCTATTAATATCAATGACATGTATATTTGACAGCTGTGCCTGCTGGGCCTCATGGCAGAAGGTCCTTGCCCACTTGGCCCTGGTGGTAGTAGTCCATTATCTCCAAGGAGCATATTGAGAATAAGTGTGATCTGACCCACCAACCTCCCTCCCTTACAATAGAGATAACTGCCACTGCATATGTATGTATATTTGGCTATCTTTGCACTATCCAGCAAACTACTAACAACAAACTATGAACAGCCAAGCACTAGACAGGTCACACTCCAAAATTGTGGACGATAAGATTTGGTGCAAGAACTTCATATACAGTACAATAAAATCAACATATTTACTGAATAGACTCTTTACTGACTCGAAATCCACCCATTCATACAAATCTCACACAAATCTCAGGGCCCACAAACGAGATCAAAAGGTTTAGGGAGTATTTTTCATCTTATTACATTCCTCAAAATACCATACAAATGATATGAAAGCTGCAAAAATTTTTGACTCATATAAATTCTCAAATTACTACATTCCTCTCAAAATAACATAAAAATGTTTAGGATGATGGGAAAATTTTGGTTTAAAATAAAAATTTTCATGTTATACATCCCTCTAAATGCCATGAAAAGGTTAAAAGACATAAAAATTTGGAATATAATTTAAATTCTTGGTGAGTTACATCCTCCAATATACCATAAAAATGTTACGAAAGCTGCAAAAACATTGGTCTCAAATATGAATGTTCAATTTATTACAGCCTTCCCAAAATACCATAAGAATGTTGTGAAAGGTTTAAAAATTCTGGTCTAAAATACAAATTCTCAGTTTATTATATTCTTCGGAATATCATAAAAATTTCATACAAAACGACATGAGGTTGGTCTATAATACAAATTCTTAGTTTGCTACATCCCTGAAAATACCATAAAACTGTTATGAAAAATAGGAAAATATGGTCAAAAATATATATTCTCAGTTTATTGCGTCCTTCAATATACCATAAATATGTTATGAAAAATGGCAAAATTTTTATCTGCAATATATATTTTCAGTTAATTACATCCCTCAATACAACATAAAAATTATATAAAAACAGTAAAATTTTGGTCTATAATATAAATGTTCAGCTTATTACAACCCTCTCAAAATACAATAAAAATGTTATAAAGACTGGGAACATTCTGATCTAAACAAAAAAAAGTCATTCTTGTCCAGTTTTAAAAGACGAAACAATCAAATGCAGTACATGGGTCGATCATTAAATAGTGAATATTAATGTGTAATTATGCACTTACCATCCAATATTTCTCTGTAAATACAAACTCGTTTTGGACACAGAAGCAATGAAGAAATGAAACACGTTTTACACACCCACACACACACACACACACACACATATATATATATATATATATATATATATATATATATATATATATATATATATATATATATATATATATATATATATATATATATATATATATATATATATATATATATATATATATATATATATCATAGCTGCAATTCCCATTGCATGGGGGGTTGGAAATTAAAGCACACGCATTCACCAAGAAACAACTTATGAAAGAGTATAGAGCATGATGATTTCTAGGCATCGGAAATTTTTAAAAATTATGCTGGCCGGTTTTGCTTGCTTAGTTGCACTGATTATAAATCTGACTTTTTTTTAATATGACGTTTGTAGTTGAGACAAGGCGGTGAATTCTTAATGTCATGCAAATTTTTTGTTAATACGTTTGTGTGGAGGGTAGAGATGAATGATAAGTTAAATTTAAGAAAATTATGATGCTGGGTGTTACAATGTAGAGTTTTACATTCATTGATATTCGAATATGACAATATGCCCAAGATTGTATTCATTTCCGTTGTGTCAAAGGTTTCATCCAATGCTGTACTAGCCCACCATACAAACATGATTTTTTATTATGCTTCATCTACTTATGGTGTATGCACGAATACGGAGGCAATGACATTACCCCCAATACTTTGGGGTTTACCATTGATATCTATACCCTCTGTCCATTAACAAAACCCAATATTTCCCATTTGGCACCTTGAATCACGAGACTCGCGCATAACTAACCAATGTACTGTACACTCTTAACTATACTGCTCAGACTAAATAGTCAAAATAAAAACTTCATAGTACTCTAACAGTACTGTATACCAACATAAAAAAATACACTGTACTGTCAACCCACTGTCACTATTGCCATTTTAATCTATGAAACACCAAGACTAAAAAAATGACGATCAGCATCTCACTGTGAGGCCATATATGAGAAGAATCTTTTCAGAACTTACACTCTATAACAATACCATAGGGTTGAGTGAGGAAATAAGACGTAAGAGACGAGGCCTTCTTGGCATACCCATTCGGTGACTCCTGCCTAGCAATGGGTCAAGACCTACTGGAAAGCATTGCCACAATCATATTTTCTTAGAAGAACTAAAACCTGAAGCTAACAAAACACCACGAAACAAATATTCCCTTTAAAGAACGGATTGATGACCAGGAACTTACCACTTCAAACCACAACCATTTACTGTTTACAAAACAAAGCTACTCAATATTTCCACACAACTGGCTGAGAAAACATACCCCTTAAACCCACAGAATTAGTATTGTATCACAAATTCCTTATTGGGTGGGAAACAGTGACAGATTGAATGTCATATACTAATATCATTCTTGTATTATATTCACTCATAAAATGATACTGCCTGATAATCTATATGTCATTATAAAAGTGAGGGTTTTTACTTGATGCGGTAAATATTTGTCAATAATGAACCTTACCGAATAGAGATACACGGAACTAGGGAGTTAAAACTCATGTGGGCTCCGGCTCAAATTATGTCTGATAAACATGTCGTAGTTTGATTTAAAGGCATTTACACTGTTACTATTTACAACATCTGCTGGTAAATTGTTGTAATGTATGATGATACGAACAGTGAAGAAGTTTTTCCTCTTGTTCGTCCGGACATGTGGAAAAGCCAATTTGACTTGGTGTCCTCTTGTAGTAATGTCTGGGCCTTCCTGGATGATCAAGTAGACCTGTAAATTGTCAATGTCAGTATGTCTACAAATCATCTCGAATACTTCAAATTAGGTCACCTCTAATTCTCCGATCCTCAAGTGTTGTGAGACCCAGGGTCTTGAGTCTTTCCTCATAAGGTAGCTCTTTTAGTTCTGGTACTGTAGCAGTAGCTCTTCTTTGAACTTGTTCAAGGATGTTGATTTTTTTTTTTTTTTTTTAAGGTAAGGGGACCAACTCTGAACAGCGTATTCCAAGTGGGGACGAATTAAGGAATTACAAATACACCTAAACATGTCTTTGTCCATATATATAAATGAGCGCCTTATGCACCCCACAAGGGAGTTAGATTTAGCTGCAATCTTTGAGATATGGCTAGCAAACTTGAAGGTGTAAGATACATATACACCAAGATCTTTCTCTTCATTGGAAACATTTATATCTAGGCTATTTAAGGTATACACGTTCAAGGGATTTGTGTGCCCAAAATGTATAGTACTGCATTTAGTTTCATTAAATTTCAACGGCCATTTCTTGCTCCAGTCTGCTAACTTGTTCAAATCATCTTGTAGAGCTATTGCATCGGTCGGGCTTCGTATGGCCCGAAAGAGTTTGGCATCGTCAGCAAAAAGTTTAATGGAAGAGTCAATGTTAAGAACAATGTCGTTTATGTAGGTAAGGAAAAGTATCGGGCCAAGTACACTACCCTGTGGGACGCCACGTAGAACTTCTGCCCAGTTGGAGGTGGCACCTCTCAACACAACTCGCTGTTCACGTCCCATGAGAATTTCTTTGATTCAAGCTAAATCCTGCCCCCGAATGCCAGCTGCCTCTATCTTTGTAAGGAGTCGATGAATTGGGACAGAATCGAAAGCCTTTTGACAATACACGTAGACAGCGTCGACTGGGATTTCTTCATCTAAAAGTCTTGAAATTGCTTTAAAGTATTTTAACAGGGCTGTGAGACAGGATCTCTTGGCACGAAAGCCATGCTGATGTACTGTGAATATCTTTTGCCCCTTTCTTAAAGATTGAAATTTTAGTGGCATGTTTCCAGTTTGTTGGGAGCATAGAGGAATCGATTGATTTTCTTAAAATTATATATATTGGTCTGGCAAGCGAATTTGAGCATTTCTTAAACACTTTGGATGCAGTACCACATGATCCTGCGGCAGAATTTTTCTTGAGACCATGTAATAGCCTTTTAATTTCATGAATATCAAATTCTATATACTCTAGGCTAATGCCATTAAATATGTAGTCGGGTTAGGGTAAATTACCAGTAGGCTCTGTAGTAAAAACACTTTGAAATTTCCTATTCAGAAGAGAACAAGTGTTTCTATCCCCATTTGTGCATGTTCCATCATCATTTTTAAGGGTGGTAATTTCTTCTTTTAAGGCAGTTTTACTGCAGATGTACCCGTAAAGGGCCTGTGGATTGGATTTAACTTCCATGGCTATACTCTTTTCAAATGCCTTTTTGGCCTCACGAATACATTTTGTGGCTGCATTTCTGGCCTGGCAGTAGGCTTCATACCGTAGTGTAGTTTTCCTTTTCTGATACCTGTTCCAAGCATTCTTTTTCTTGTTGATAACTAAAACCACAGCTCGAGTAATCTTTTAGATTTAGTATGGTTGGCTGGACACTGATTAAAGACTGGTATGAACTTCCTAGTGCCCTCCCAGTAGATAGTTTGGAAAATGGATTCACTCGCAATAACATTTTTTCCTTCCAGGCTGGTGTCTCAATCAGTATTGGCAAAAAAGCTATCAAGTCCCACAAAGTTACCTTTCCAATAGTTTAGTTTGACCAAGTTTAAGGTATCAGGGATAAAAGCTTTATCTAATACAAAAGAAAAGGAGAGTAGGACATGATCACTAGTCCTAAGAGGGGAGAGGTGTTCAATTTAATCAATTTCATGTTCCGATTCTGTAAATATCAAGTCAAGAGTTGATGGGTCGTGTCTTCCTCGTTTTCTTGTGGGCATACAAACATGTAACTTTAAGAAATAGTCTTGTATACGGTCGTAAAAGGTTTGAGTATCATGTGATTACCTAATTGTGATTACCTAATTGTGCTTACGGGAAAGAGCCCAAAGCTCGTATCTTCCCGTCTCCTCATCGCTTCCATTTTATACTTAGTGATACTTATCATACCTGTCCTTAAAACTATGGATTGAGATAGCATTAACTACCTCCTCGCTTAGCCAATTCCAATTATCAACTACTCTTACACTGAAAAAGTATTTCCTTACATTCTGCGAAGAAGTTTTCTTACGAAGCTTCAAACTATGACCTCTAGTTCTAGAGCCAGCCATATCAAAATATCGATCCCTATCCACTCTATCATAACCATGAAGGAATTTAAAGACTGTCACCATATCCCCCCTCACTCTTCTAGCTTCGAGTGATGGTAAGTCTAATTCCCTCAGCCTCTCATCATAACTGAGATTGCGCATTTCTGGCACCAGTTTCGTGGCATGTCTTTGAACTTTTTCAAGCTTAGCTATGTGCTTTTTCAAGTGCGGATTCCAAAAGGGGGCTGCATATTCGAGTTTTGACCTCACATAGGTTACATAAATATTTCTGAACATTTCCTTGTCCATGTGCCTGAAGGCTACCCTTGCATTTGATAAGAATGCATATGCTGCCCTTACTATGCCATTTATATGTATTTCTGGAGACAAATCTGCTAGTATGTTTACTCCTAGATCTCTCTCATTTTCTGTCTCTTGAAGTTGTACTCCAGCCACCGAGTAGTCAAGCTTGGGCCTTCTTGCACTTGTACCCATTCTCATTACCTTACATTTTGAAGTATTGAATATCATTAGCCACTTTTCTGACCACTCATGCAGATTATTTAGATCCTCCTGAAGTTCTCTACCATTGTTGAGCCAGTGGTTATATTATGGGTTTCCCCAACAATATCACAAAAATTGAAATCACTACAAAGTAGGAATTGGTCATAATTGTACTCACAAACACGCTTTATTTGATTAAAAAAAAAAAAATATGGCATTTTTTTTCCCTATCATAGGCAGGGAGTCTATACATACAACAAGCCAAAACTGTTTTTTTTTCAATCATAACGGTACAACCTATACATTCACAGCTATTAATTAAATATTGATTACTTAACGTTACAGAACTGAGATCTTTCCTCACCAAGACACAGACACCTCCTCCACCATATGAAGGGGTTCTGTCTAATCTATACACTTCATAATTATAACATAAGAAGACTTCCAAATTAATTACTTCTTTGGACAATGTGGTCTCAATTATAAATATAATGTGAGGATTACTATTTTGAACTTTTAATTCAAACTCGCTCGCCTTGTTTAGAATACTGTCACAGTTGGTATATGTACACTTAAGGTAATAAATGTTATCAGCATTCCCGAGATTCATGTAACATGGTGAAGAAGTTCTATTTGCTGAGTTAGGCCCAGGGCTAGAACCTTCATGTAAACTGTTAGTAGAGATATGCCTGGGGCTGTTAGCTGAAAGAATATTTACAATGCTAACTTGGGTATTTCGGTACTCCTGAGTAAATTTGAGACTAGATATGTTGTCGAGGCCAAGGTTGTTTGCAATATGTGAGCTATTAGCTGAGTTAGGGCTTAGGCAATTAGTAGAATAATTATATACATTACTGACCTGAACATCATGATTAACCTGAGAAGAGCAAGGATCAGGTATGTTGTCACAGCCAATACAATTTACAATATGTACAGAATGACTTAGAAAAGTTATTTCTAAAGCTGGGTCAACGGATTGGCCGACCCGCCAGCGTTTCCCGACTCAAGAATCCTAACAATTTTCTTATGTCGTATGACCCAGCTGCAGTTTTCGTTCTTATTTCTACTATCATTTCGTTTCTTCCATAGCTCTCCTACTAGTCTGTCATTTTCCTCCTTGTCAACCTTACACATATCAGGGGAAATGCCAACCTTGTACTGAGGGTTTCTTGGACTTTTGAGTGTCTTAGCCTTTCTCAAGATTTCTCCCCTGTAGTCAACTGAAGAGAGGATTACTTTGGTGGGTCTGGGTTTATTAATATTAGCTGGTTTAGAGACACGTGGGGTTAACCTAATTACCTTATCAAAACTTACATGGCTTAAGCCTATTTCATCACTTAAAATATCATTTACTTTAGCAGAGTCATACTGCATACGTATTTCAGAGTTGGGATTTTCAGATTCAGCAAGGCCAAATATTATGATATTGTTTCTCATTTTAACTCTTTCAGCCTCTGTTTGAAACAACTCACGACATTTTTTCTTAATCATATCTTGTCTAGCCTCATCATCATCAACATCCTTGTTTTCAATTATCGTGACCCTAAGTTTGAGATGATGTATTTCATCCATCATTGCATCACACCTTTTCGTAATAACACCTAATGAATTAAGTAACTTAGGAACCAATATTCTGCACTCATGACAGTACCAGGGCATATCATCATCATGTAGGACAATAATAGCATCATATCTTTGTTTAGGTACCCCTTGGCATGAAATATAGAACCATCGGTTACACAAATCACACTGGAGTGCTTCATTGTCTTCAGTGACTGGTCTACTACATTTGTTAGTAAAGCCCCCCTTACAAGCATCACTGGACTTAGTTGTACTTTGACCTTGGTTTGTTGCACCTCTATCACGGGGATTTTGATTGTTTAAACCTGTAGATGGAGGGCAGCCAGTGCTATTGTTGTTAGGTTGGTCGTTCCGGTGACGTTTGGCTTGATCCCTTCCTCTTGTCATAATTCGAAGTAGATCTGACTAGACAAAAACATTATACACGCACAATCACTAGAGCCTTAGATAACTCCCTAGACCTATGTTATCTAAATTCAGTAACTTCCGCAGCAAAACATGGGTTTAGACAAGTGTACCCGCCAGTGATGTAAGACGCATTTGCAGTCTTTTTTTTATATTTTTTTTTTCAGGTAATTTACTTCCCGCACCAAATTCCATCTGTCTGGGGGTGGGGAGGCCGTAATTCAGCAGCAGAGCGCTCGAGTTGAGAAGTGACCAACACGGGTTTGATCCCATCGCAGGCAACTGGAAAGGTAATTCAGTCTTAATTCCCCCACTTTCGGGAAGGGAATTCAGTCTTAATTCCCCCACTTTCAATCTGTATGCAGTCACTCCCATTTGCATGGTAACTATGACATAAAATAGCTGAAAAGAGAAAGAAAAAAATATATTTTTTTTTATACTAACTTTCTTCTCCCGGGATGTGAAGGACACGAAGTGTAAAAAAAATGATGAGGTAAGCCAAATCTTACAGGAAAGAGAGGGCTGGGCAGATTGCATATTCCTAGACTGCCAGAAAGCGTTTGACACTGTTCCACATGGGAGACTTATTAGGAAGCTGCAATCAATGGCTAGAATAGGTGGAAATGTTTTGGAATGGATAAAAACTTACTTAGAAGGAAGGGAACAGAGGGTTAGAGTAAGACACTCAGTGTCTGAATGGAGAAGAGTTAGTAGTGGAGTTCCACAGAGTTCGGTTTTAGGGCCACTTTTGTTCCTTGTATATGTAAATGACCTACCAGAGTCTGTAAATTCATTCATGAATATGTTTGCAGATGATGCAAAGATTGTGAAGAAAGTAAAAAACGAGAACAATGGTAGAGAACTTCAGGAGGATCTAAATAATCTGCATGAGTGGTCAGAAAAGTGGCTAATGAAATTCAATACTTCAAAATGTAAGATAATGAGAATGGGTACAAGTGCAAGAAGGCCAAAGCTTGACTACTCGGTGGCTGGAGTACAACTTCAAGAGACAGAAAATGAGAGAGAACTAAGAGTAAACATACTGGCAGATTTGTCTCCAGAAATACATATAAATGGCATAGTAAGGGCAGCATATGCATTCTTATCAAATGTAAGGGTAGCCTTCAGGCACATGGACAAGAAAATGTTCAGAAATATTTATGTAACCTATGTGAGGCCAAAACTCGAATATGCAGCCCCCTTTTGGAATCCGCACTTGAAAAAGCACATAGCTAAGCTTGAAAAAGTTCAAAGACATGCCACAAAACTGGTGTCAGAAATACGCAATCTCAGTTATGATGAGAGGCTGAGGGAATTAGACTTACCATCACTCGAAGCTAGAAGAGTGAGGGGGGGATATGGTGACAGTCTTTAAATTCCTTCATGGTTATGATAGAGTGGATAAGGATCGATATTTTGATATGGCAGGCTCTAGAACTAGAGGTCATAGTTTGAAGCTTCGTAAGAAAACTTCTTTGCAGGATGTAAGAAATACTTTTTCAGTGTAAGAGTAGTTGATAATTGGAATTGGCTAAGCGAGGAGGTAGTTAATGCTATCTCAATCCATAGTTTTAAGGACAGGTATGCTAAGTATCACTAAGTATAAAATGGAAGCGATCAGGAGACGGGATGATACGAGCTTTGGGCTCTTTCCCGTAAACACAATTAGGTAATCACAATTAGGTAATCACACACAAAGCGCTGATGGATTTAGATGTTCATAAAGCTACAGGTCCTGGTGACATATCCCCTCATGTACTTAAAAAATGCGCAAACTCAATATCAGTGGCACTAAGTATCATTTAAAAAGTCAATGGAGTCAGGGGAGATTCCAAGATGCTGGAAACAAGCAAATGTAATACCTATCTTCAAAAGGGGAAGGAGTGATACGGCTCTGAACAATAGATCAGAGTCCTTGACCAGCATAGTTTGCAAAGTTATGGAAAAACTACTAAGGAAACATATCTCTCTTCACTTGGAATCCTTCAGCTTTTTGTCAGTGAGGCAACATGGCTTCAGAGAAGGAAGATCAACAGTAACAAACTTATTAGAATTTTATGATGAGGTAAGCCGAATCTTACAGGAAAGAGAGGGCTGGGCAGATTGCGTATTCCTAGACTTCCAGAGAGCGTTTGACACTGTTCCACATGGGAGACTTATTAGGAAGCTGCAAGCAATGGCTAGAATAGGTGGGAATGTTTTCGAATGGAAAAAAACTTGCTTAGAAGGAAGGGAACAGAGGGTTAGAGTAAGACACTCAGTGTTTGAATGAAGAAGAGTTAGTAGTAGAGCTCTACAGGGTTCAGTCTTAGGGCCACTTTTGTTCCTTGTATATGTAAATGACCTACCAGAGTCTGTAAATTCATTCATGAATATGTTTGCAGATGATGCAAAGATTGTGAAGAAAGTAAAAAACGAGAGCAATGGTAGAAAACTTCAGGAAGATCTAGTCTCCATGAGTGGTCAGAAAAATGGCTAATGAATTTCAATACTTCAAAATGTAAGGTAATGAGAATGGGTACAAGTGCAAGAAGGCCCAAGCTTGACTACTCGGCGGCAGGAGTACAACCTCAAGAGACAGAGATTGAGAGAGATCTAGGAGTAAACATACTGGCAGATTTGTCTCCAGAAATGCATACAAATTGCATAGTAAGGGCAGCATATGTTTTTTTTTTTTATCAAATGTAAGGGTAGCCCTCAGGCACATGGACAAGGAAATGTTCAGAAATATTTATGTTACCTATGTGAGGCCAAAACTTGAATATGCAGCCCCTTTTTGGAATCCACACTTGAAAAAGCACATAGCTAAGCTTGAAAAAGTTCAAAGACATGCCACGAAACTGGTGCCAGAAATACGTAATCTCAGTTATGATGAGAGGCTGAGGGAATCAGACTTACCATCACTTGAAACTAGAAGATTGAGGGGGAATATGGTGACAGTCTTAAAATTCCTTCATGGTTATGATAGAGTGGATAAGGATCGATGTTTTGATATAGCTGACTCTATAACTAGAGGTCATAGTTTGAAGCTTCGTTAGAAAACTACTTTGCAGGATGTAAGGAAGTACTTTTTCAGTGTAAGAGTAGTTGATAATTGGAATTCGCTAAGCGAGGAGGTAGTTAATTATATCTCAATCCATAGTTTTAAGGACAGATATGATAAGTATCACTAAGTACAAAATGGAAGCGATCAGGAGACGGGAAGATACGAGCTTTGGGCTCTTTCCCGTGAGCACAATTAAGTAATCACAATTAGGTAATCACCAGTACGGCTTCTGCAAGGCAAGATCCACAGGTGATCTCTTGTCCTATCTTACCCTTGTATGGTCATCTTCACTAGGGAACTATGGGGAATCCTTTATTGTTGCCCTTGATATCTCTAAGGCTTTTGACAGAGTTTAGCACAAGGGTCTGTTGGCCAAACTCCATGAATATGGCTTTACCCCTTCTTTCTGTTCTCTGATTTCCAGTTTTCTTACTGACCGTTTTATATCTGTAATTGTTGATGGTGCGACATCTAGCCCTTTCTATGTTACCAGTGGTGTTTCACAGGGCTTTGTTCTTTCACCTACTCTGTTCCTTCTCTTCATCAATGATCTTCTACAATCCCCATCTTCCTCTCTTCTTCATGCCTTTGCTGATGATTCTACCCTCACTTTTCCTCTGTCTTTTCTTCACAACCTTCATCTGCTACTCATAATCAGTCTCGTATCACTCTTCCCTACTCTCAACTCCGATTTGCAGCACTCAAAATTTAGTTAAATTCAATGCCTCCAACACACAGTTTCTGGCTATCTCTTTATCTATTTCTCCTCCTGATAACCTTATTGTCTTTGAGGCTAACGAAATTTACCCTCTTACATCTATCAATATACTAGGAATCTATATAGCCTCTAACTTGTCTTGGAGGAATCACATATTCCAAATTTCTAAATATTCATCCAAATAATTGGTGGTTTTGTTTCGTTTTCGTTATTACTTTTCCTCTTTACAGCTACTTAAAATTTATAAAGGTCTTATCCGTCCCTGCTTAAAATACTGCTCACACATCTTGGGTGCTTCTTCTTATATTTATCTCCTTGATAGGGTTGAATCTAAGGCAGTCAGACTCATTAATGATCCTTCTCTTACTTCTAATCTGGATTCTCTCTCTCTTCGCCGTAAGATAACTTCCCTTTCTCTTTTCCATCTCTACTACGTCCAATGCTGCTCTGATGAGTTGGCGAGTTGCATCCCTCCCCCATTGCCGAGGCTGTGTAACACTCGCCAAGCGGCCTCGGCTCACAGGTACTGTGTGGAGATTTGTAGCTCACGGTTTGGTTGGTGCAGCAACTGCTTCTTCCCATCTACCTCCAGAGTCTGGAACTCTCTCCCTCCTTCTGTCTTTCCTAATTCTTATGACCAATTATCCTTCAAAAAGCGGATCTATCGTCATCTCAGGGCCTAGTCCTCCATATATCTGGGTCCTCTGTACTTTGACTGTTTTTTCTGACTGTCGTTTTCCTTTGTGTGATATTACCTCATCTCTTCTTGTTCTTAACCTTTTTCTTTTCCTTCGTCTTGGCATTTCTTGTGCCCGGGTCTTTATTGATTAGGGCAGTTTCTGCCTGTCCCGGTGTCACACACAAAAAAAAAAATCAATCTGTCTGTGTCCACTTCCATTCTTCTTCTTCTTCCTCTATTTGCGTTCCCATTTTCATATGGGGTCGAATCTCTTCACTAGTCGTCTCCACTGGTTCCGGTCCATCACTTGCTCCTCCTCCAGCTGTCTCTCTCTGAGATCCTCCTTCAGTCGGTCCTTCCACCGTAGTTTAGGTCTTCCTCGTCTACGTCTGCCCTCCACGTCCATCTCCATCACTCTCACACCCACGTAGTCTTCTTCTCTCCTCTTCACATGACCGAACCACTGTAATCTCCTCTCCTGCGCTTTCGCCGACGCCTTCACCACCTTCACTGTACCTCTGATCTGGTCATTTCGTATCCTGTCCTCCCTCGTCACCCCACACATCCACCTCAGCATTCTCATTTCTGCGACATCTATCTTCCTTTCTTGAACCTTTTTCACCGGCCATGTCTCCACACCGTACAGCAACGCTGGTCTCACAACTGACTTGTACACTTTTCCTTTCACTCTAGCACTGATTTTCTTGTCACATAGCACCCCTGATGTTCTCTTCCAGCTGTTCCACGCTACCTGGATCCTATGATCAATCTCTCTCTCTAGGTCTCCATCCTTCGTTACGTAGGAGCCGAGGTATTTGAAGGCGTCCGCCTTTGGGAGCTTGTGGTCTTGCATGAACAGGTCGCCTCCTTGTGTCATATTGCACTCCAGGTACTCCGTATTCTGTCTGCTCACCTTCAGTCCGTAATCCTCCAGCAAACCCCTCCATAGCTCCAACCTCTCTTGCAATTCTTCACGGCTCTCGGAGACCAAAACAATATCGTCTGCAAAGAGCATGCTCCATGGTGCCTCCTTTGTCACTTCCTCCACCATCACATCCATGAGAAGGTTAAATAGATAGGGGCTAAGAGCTGATCCCTGATGGAGTCCAACTTTCACCTGAAAAGGCTCTGTAGTGCCAACTGTACTTCTTACTCTTGTTGTGGCTTCCCTGTATATGTCCTGAACTATCTTGACATACTTCTCCTTCACTCCCTTCGACCTCATACTCCTCCACACCTCGCTTCTCGGGACCCGATCATAAGCTTTTTCCAGGTCAATAAACGCCATGTACAGCCCTCTTTGCTTATCTCTATATTTTTCCATTGTCTGCCTCATTGCGAATACTGCATCCATTGTTCCTCGACCTTTCATAAAACCAAACTGCTCACTACAAACTTCTGTCTCCTCCCTCAGCCTTTTATCCAACACTCTTTCCAGCAGCTTCATATTGTGAGATGTTAGCTTAATTCCTCTATAGTTGTTGCAACTCTGGATGTCTCCTTTTTCTTTGAAAATCGCCTGTGTCCACTTCCATTCATGGGGACTAATTGTGAAATATAAAACGGTAAGTGGTTGCACACACACATAAACACTCATCTTAAAAAATATGGACAAATAATTAAAAAAAAAAGTGCAACGTTTTGGCTTTTCAGTATCTACTAGCATACTTTCAGGCTTTTTCTTATTTTTTACCGTTTACTATTCTCTTTTTCTACCTAGCCCCTGAGCTTCTACTTTTTCTTCTTCGTGTTTTTCATGGTGCTCGGGCCCGATGGAGGGAATTTTCTTTGCCCGTTTCGATGTCACACATATTAAAAAAAACTTATGTGATATTTTGATATGATATGAAATTACAAATTAAATTTTAAAAAGTTTCTCAGTTTAGTATGGAAGGAGTGAATGGATGGCGTTGAAGATGTAAGTTACGAAAGATTTTGTACTCTTATGAGTCTAACCTATATATGGTACAAATACCACATTCTATGGTACATAAAGATCAGATTTATGGGTCAAGGCTCCGGGGTGATAGAGTCTATACATCTCAAAGGCATTCGACCCCCTATAAGGTACAACGTAACACAAATTTATGACACTGTTTTATATCTTCTTCTTTTTCACTTTTTCAGTCGCATGTCTCTAAGGTTCAGGGCTAAAAAACAAGATTTTATCAAAGCAAGATAGTAAAATAAAATAAATAAAAAAGTAAAAAAATTAGAAAAATTAAAAAAGTGCTTATTAAACAAATATATATATATATATATATATATATATATATATATATATATATATATATATATATATATATATATATATATATATATATATATATATATGTGTGTGTGTGTGTGTGTGTGTGTGTGATTACCTAATTGATTACCTAATTGTGTTTACGGGAAAGAGCCCAAAGCTCGTATCTTCCCGTCTCCTGATCGGTTCCATTTTAGACTTAGTCATACTTATCATACCTGTCCTTAAAACTATGGATTGAGATAGCATTAACTACCTCCTCGCTTAGCCAATTCCAATTATCAACTACTCTTACACTGAAAAAGTATTTCCTTACATCCTGCAAAGAAGTTTTCTTACGAAGCTTCAAACTATGACCTCTAGTTCTAGAGCCAGCCATATCGAAATATCGATCCCTATCCACTCTATCATAACCATGAAGGAATTTAAACACTGTCACCATATCTCCCCTTACTCTTCTAGCTTCGAGTGATGGTAAGTCTAATTCCCTCAGCCTCTCATCATAACTGAGATTGCGTATTTCTGGCACCAGTTTCGTGGCATGTCTTTGAACATTTTCAAGCTTAGCTATGTGCTTTTTCAAGTGCGGATTCCAAAAGGGGGCTGCATATTCGAGTTTTGGCCTCACATAGGTTACATAAATATTTCTGAACATTTCCTTGTCCATGTGCCTGAAGGCTACCCTTACATTTGATAAGAATGCATATGCTGCCCTTACTTTGCCATTTATATGTATTTCTGGAGACAAATCTGCCAGTATGTTTACTCCTAGGTCTCTCTCATTTTCTGTCTCTTGAAGTTGTACTCCAGCCACCGAGTAGTCAAGCTTGGGCCTTCTTGCACTTGTACCCATTCTCATTACCTTACATTTTGAAGTATTGATTACCTTACATTTTGAAATATTGGAAATAAATGTTTTTGTTTTTTGTTTGTTTTGTGTAAATATTATTATATTCTTCTACACTCCAGATCAGGTCTCGATCATGCAAGTGTGTGTGTGTGTGTGCGCGTGTAGTTACTTAACTGAGCTAAAACGGAGAGTCCTATGCCCGTAATTTCCAGACTCCCTATTGGTTCCATATTTTACTCACTAACTTATAATATCTTACCTTGAAATTATGAATGCATTTTACATTTACTGATTCCTCACTTAGCGTGTGTATTTATCTAATTGTGGTCACGAAAAAAAAGTCGTTTTTTTCTTATTTTTTATGCGCTAAAGTTATTTACACCTTTAAAAATATGGTGTTTAGATGTTACACTTTCTTTGCCCTTCTATTAATCAGCTATCCTTACACTTAGGAATAAAAAAAAAATGACGATTATCACATCTAAAACCTTTTTACTCAAACCCATGGAAAAGCTGACAACTCGTGCCCATATATCCCCCTTTCTCTTTCGTTTTCAATCGTGCCCGAGTTCAGCTTATTATAGGTCCAGGCCAAAGGAGAAGAGTAAGACACATTTCAAGCTGCTCATTAATTACTAAATACATATGGCTTATGCATTGGTATATATATATATATATATATATATATATATATATATATATATATATATATATATATATATATATATATATATATATATATATATATATATATATATATATATATATATATATATATATATATATATATATATATATATATATATATATATATATATATATATATATATATATATATATATAGGGTAGTCGCCGTGGCTCAGTCGGTAGCGTCTCCGACTCTGAGGCGTCAGGTCGAGGGTTCGCGCCCCGTCACGGTCTGAGGTTAGCAAAGGCATGCACTCAGCGTAAGGATTACATTTGCCAAAACAAGTCCTTCGCAAGAAGGCAACCGTCCTAGCCCTTGGTTGATAAGGGAGTCCGTGACGTAAAACCGGAACCGGAACCGGATATATATATATATATATATATATATATATATATATATATATATATATATATATATATATATATATATATATATGCATGCATGCATGAGAAAAAAATTCAAGAATTCAAAGAAGTGTTCATTAGACGATACAGATCACAGGAAGAGATGGGAAAGATCAAAAACTTGTTGCAAGAGGCAAGAAGGTTAAATGATGAAAGAAATGAAGAACAGAAGAAAAATTTTCTTTACAGAGTTCTTCCAGACAAAGGGGAGATAAAGAAGATAATGACAGAAGATCAGGGGATGGGGCCTCATTAAGATTGTTATACACAAATGCTGATGGATTAGCTGGTAAGGCAGTAGAATTAAAAGATAGGATTCACAACAGTAAGGCAGATATAGTAGCAATTACAGAGACTAAGTTGAGTGAGGAAATAAACAGTGTCACAGTTTTTCCTAAGGGCTTCAGAATACTAAGGGTTGAAAGATCTGAGAGGACTGGTGGAGGGATAGCACTGCTCATAAGTGAAAGGATTCAAGTTGAAGAAATAAACTTGGCTATAGAAAGTGAGTTCAAGGAATTTCTTGTTGCTTGCATAAATACTGGGTCAGAGAGCATTATAATAACTGTTGTATACAACCCACCAAGGAACCAAAATAGGCTTGAAGTTTATGAGGAAAGTCATATAGGTACTATTGAAGTCATAAACTCAGTTGTTAACATGGCACGGGAAAAAAAATGTAGGATTTTGATTATGGGAGACTTTAATCAAAAAGAGATAGATTGGATAAATCTTGACCCACACAGTGGTGAGGACTCATTCGGGGCAAGATTCCTAGATTGCGTACAAGGGAATTTCCTACACCAACATGTAATGGAACCAACAAGGGCCAGGGGTGGGGATGAGCCATCACTACTTAATCTAGTGTTCACAGATAATGTGTTGGATATTGAAAAAATTGAGTATGAACCACCAATTGGAAAGAGTGACCACTGTGTGTTGTTGATGGAGTATATCATTGAAGATATTCTTCCTGAGAGTAGAGGCACTGAGGATATGAGGAGGAACTATCCGAAAGGAGATTACATCAAAATGAATGAGCATTTTGCAGTTATTGACTGGAGAACCTTTTTTACAACAAATCTGTACAAGAAATGTATGACATCTTTTGTGAGAAATATGGGAAGATACAAGATTGCTGCATACCTGTCACCAAAGTAGGTGTAATTCATGCCAGAGAGAAATGGTTCGATAATGGGTGTAAAAGAGCTAAGGAGTGGAGAGACAAATGCTGGAAAAGGTATAGGAGGAGAAAAAACATAAATGCCTGGCAAACCTACAAAAGAGCAAGAAATGACTACCTAAGTAAAAGGAGAGAGGCAGAGAGAGTCTATGAGAGGGACATCACCAGGAAGGCTAAAGGAAATCCCAAGCTTTTCCACAGCTTTATCAGAGGAAAACTGAAGGTAAAAGAACAGGTTTTAAGGCTAAAGAGAGCGGATGGAAGCATCACTGAGACGGATGAAGAGATCTGCAAAGAATTGAACAAGGAGTTTCAGTCAGTATTTACAGTAGAAAATACCCCACCCCCTCAGATTGCAGTGATAGAAGCTCAAGGGCCGGTATTAGAGAACATCAACCTTACAGCCACAGAGGTATGCAAAGCGCTGATGGATTTAGATGTTCATAAAGCTACAGGTCCTGATGACATATCCCCTCATGTGCTTAAAAAATGCGCAAACACAATATCAGTGGCACTAAGTATCATATTTAAGGAGTCACTGGAGTCGGGGGAGATTCCAAGATGCTGGAAACAAGCAAATGTGATACCTATCTTCAAAAAAGGAAGGAGGGATACGGCTCTGAACTATAGACCAGTTTCCTTGATCAGCATAGTTTGCAAAGTTATGGAGAAACTACTAAGGAAACATATCTCTCTTCACTTGGAATCCTTCAACTTTTTGTCAGTGAGGCAACATGGCTTCAGAGAAGGTAGATCAACAGTAACAAACTTAGAATTTTATGATGAGGTAAGCCAAATCTTACAGGAAAGAGAGGGCTGGGCAGATTGCATATTCCTACACTTCCAGAAAGCGTTTGACACTGTTCCACATGGGAGACTTATTAGGAAGCTGCAATCAATGGCTAGAATAGGTGGAAATGTTTTGGAATGGATAAAAACTTACTTAGAAGGAAGGGAACAGAGGGTTAGAGTAAGACACTCAGTGTCTGAATGGAGAAGAGTTAGTAGTGGAGTTCCACAGGGTTCAGTTTTAAGGCCACTTTTGTTCCTTGTATATGTAAATGACCTACCAGAGTCTGTAAATTCATTCATGAATATGTTTGCAGATGATGCAAAGATTGTGAAGAAAGTAAAAAACGAGAACAATGGTAGATAACTTCAGGAGGATCTAAATAATCTGCATGAGTGGTCAGAAAAGTGGCTAATGAAATTCAATACTTCAAAATGTAAGGTAATGAGAATGGGTACAAGTGCAAGAAGGCCCAAGCTTGACTACTCGGTGGCTGGAGTACAACTTCAAGAGACAGAAAATGAGAGAGATCTAGGAGTAAACATACTGGCAGATTTGTCTCCAGAAATACATATAAATGGCATAGTAAGGGCAGCATATGCATTCTTATCAAATGTAAGGGTAGCCTTCAGGCCCATGGACAAGGAAATGTTCAGAAATATTTATGTAACCTATGTGAGGCCAAAACTCGAATATGCAGCCCCCTTTTGGAATCCGCACTTGAAAAAGCACATAGCTAAGCTTGAAAAAGTTCAAAGACATGCCACGAAACTGGTGCCAGAAATACGCAATCTCAGTTATGATGAGAGGCTGAGGGAATTAGACTTACCATCACTCGAAGTTAGAAGAGTGAGGGGGGATATGGTGACAGTCTTTAAATTCCTTCATGGTTATGATAGAGTGGATAGGGATCGATATTTTGATATGGCTGGCTCTAGAACTAGAGGTCATAGTTTGAAGCTTCGTAAGAAAACTTCTTTGCAGGATGTAAGGAAATACTTTTTCAGTGTAAGAGTAGTTGATAATTGGAATTGGCTAAGCGAGGAGGTAGTTAATGCTATCTCAATCCATAGTTTTAAGGACAGGTATGATAAGTATCACTAAGTATAAAATGGAAGCGATGAGGAGACGGGAAGATACGAGCTTTGGGCTCTTTCCTGTAAACACAATTAGGTAATCACATACATACATACATACATACATACATACATACATACATACATACATACATACATACATATATACATACATACATACATATACACATGCCGCATTCCCCCTTGTAGGGGGGGGGGGTGACGCTTAGATCACGCCCATGCATGTACCATGTGCAGGATAGAAGCTTCACGTGGCTTTCTCTGTTATAAAAACCAAGCTCAAAAATTGGCGGGGAAATTGGCATTGTATAGGTGCCTCCACACCATTGATTATGGGGTGTTCCCCCTTCTCTGAAAGCCTACTGGTGGAGTCATAACCAAGTGCCTAACAAGAGGTATTAATATGGGTCAAACAGCTTTCGAGGGAGGGAGAGTATTGTTGGCGTACATACAGACAATATAGGTTAAGGGGACGGGAGCATTGAGGACTAGAGGAACTCTGTAGCTTCTAAATAAAGTAAGTGTTAAGTATCATCGCATATCTATCACCTTGCATGATCGAGACCAGGTCTGGAGTGTAGAAGAATATAATAATATTTACACAAAACAAACAAAAAACAAAAACATTTATTTCCATTTTGTACAATGGTTATTCAACATTAATAGTAACTTATGAGTAGACATGTAATTAAACTAATAAATAAGAGGGTTAGACATATAGTTAAATTAAATGTAGCTTTCATAGAAAATAATAATGTTGTAATAAAAATGTTAACAATAATGTTAATAATAAAGTAGTAAGTATGCCACTAGATACAGGATCGTTATTATCGGCATCATTTCCATATTTGTTTCCTTACAATGAGAATAATTAGTTCTTAATGAGCAGCAACTATTTGTCCAAAAGAAAACTATATAGTTTGCCTTTGAAAGCTGTGAAGGAGGATGCATTTTTAAGATGCTCTGGAATATTATTCCAGAGTGTTGGCCCTTTGATAGTGATCATCTTTGAACCTGCTTCTGTGTTTGTTCTGTGAATAAAGAGCTCACTGCTCTGTCTTGTGTTGGTTCCCCTTATATCCCTGACTGTTTTTAAATCAAATAGCCAGCTAGGATAATGATGGTCCAAAATTTTGAATACAAAAACATAAATAGCATAAGCGACCTTATTTTCTGCCCGCAGCCACCCAAATTTATTGAGAGCTGGTGTGGCAGTGGTGGCAGCAAATATGCAACTAAATACACGACAGTGGGAGTACAACTACAAATCACGAGTGGTATACCGCAGGCACGATACTAAATACCACAGTAGCCGAGCCAAGAAATGTGCATTCATCACGATACACACATACCTCATCCACTCCTCTCAAATCCTTGGGGATAAAAGTGTGCAACGTTTCCCCCCTTCCACCCTGCTTGGGTCATCCACAAGGTAGGCGGGCAAGGATACTCTACAACGAAGCCCAAAGCAGCAGCTGGTTTACCCCCACCTCTTCATCACATGACAACCCCCCTCACACTCGTCCATCACAGTCCCCTGAGCTAGCAGGTGCGAGAAATCCCTTTGGCCCGCGTCATCTATGCACAATCTTCCTCCATTCATTCCTGTCTCTTGCACGCACTCTTCCCTGTTTCACTGACAGTCCACGTGCATTGCGTGTTTTTTTCACGCCATCCATCCATCTCATTCTCGGTCTCCCTCTTGACCTAACTCCAAATACTTCTGCACTCCGCACTCTCTTCACTATTTATTCCTCACTCATCCTTTTCATGTTTCCAAATCAACTCAGTCCTCTCTGATCTAACCTATCCGACAGCTTCATTCCAACATCCGCTCTCTGCCTGACATCCTCATTACGTATTCTATCTATTCTAGATACGCCAGTCATACTTCTCCAACACCTCATCTCCATTACATTCAGCTTGTTCCTTTCATCCTCTCTTGCATTTCAAGTCTCTGCTCCATACAATGCTGTCAGAGGGGGGCTAGAATACTTCTTCCGTCTTCCCCCGCGTGTCGTAAAAGTCGACTAAATGGGGCGGAGCGAGGGGACTGGGAATCCCCTCCTCTGTATTTACTTCCCACAAAAAGTCAAAGTATATTCTTTGACCCAGCCACCCCACTTATAAGGGGGATTATGGCTTTGCTATATGGATGGATTGATTGATTATTATTATTATTATTATTATTATTATTATTATTATTATTATTATTATTATTATTATTATTATTATTATTATTATTATCATACAGTTTTTAATGCAAATATATATTGTTAAAACGGGCAACCTACTTCCGAAGAGTTTTTTCTATATCATTATTATTATTATTATTGTTATTATTATTATTATTATTATTATTATTATTATTATTATTATTATTATTATTATTATTATTATTATTATTATTATTATTATCATTATTGTTATTATTATTATTATCACTATTATTATTATTATTATTATTATTATTATTATTATTATTATTATTATTATTATTATTATTATTATTATTATTATTATTATTATTATTATTATTATTATTGATTACTGTCATTATCATTATTATTATTATTATTATTATTATTATTATTATTGTTAACCTCAGGCTTATTCACTCACGAACTGATTGTTCGTCATCTTCAAATACTTTATTCACCCAGTTTTAACTGAATGATGTAAAGATTAAAAAGATAATGACAAAGATACCACAAGTAGAAGGAGAGAGAGAATAAGGAGACGATCTGTTGCTATCTCAGCATATTCTAATTGATAGGACAATTTTCTTTACCCCAACCCCCCCCCTCTCTCTCTCTCTCTCTCTCTCTCTCTCTCTCTCTCTCTCTCTCTCTCTCTCTCTCTCTCTCTCTCTCTCTCTCTCTCTCCATATGATAGATATATAGATAGATAGATAGTAAGATAGATAGATAGATAGATAGATAGATAGATAGATAGATAAATGAATCGTAAGAAACTCGTCAAATCTGTATGGTGATACTTTAATAAAAATAACATACACATGTGTTGAAGGGTCAGGCGTAGCATAGGGTAACATGCTCAGTCTATGTCCCCCCCCCAATGGAGCAGTGACGTATAAAACGTGAATAAAAAAAAATTGTAAGCATGTACTGAGATGTCCTCGTCTTCTTCTTCTTCTTCTTCTTCTTCTTCTTCTTCTTCTTCTTCTTATTATTATTATTATTATTATTATTATTATTATTATTATTATTATTATTATTATTATTATTATTATTATTATTATTATTATTATTATTATTACAATTGTTATCAAATGCCTTACGTAGATAAGAAATTAGCTATTGCAATTATGAGTTATTGAACCCAGGTTCTCCTTGTTTAACACGTTGGGTTGACAGAGATGAACACAAGAGTGACCTCACTACCCTCTCTTTCTCATCCCCTAACAGGTACTGAAGAAAAGATGTTGCACGAATCACTTTGGGGAGTCGACATAGTGACTACCTTGCTTCAAGACGGGCGGTGTTCCTTTGAGTTACGATGCTCAGGGGTTATAAATGTTTCTTCCCCCCCTTAGTTGTCTCCTACGACACGTAAGGAATCCGAGGGTAGCAATAACCTAAAAGATATATGCTAATGAAATCGCAAAAATGGCTGCAAGAAAAAAAATGGTTACCAATGGCGTGCCTGTGGTAAACTTTACTTGTAAGTCTATATATTTTCTTCGCGGGAGAGGTGAAAAAATGCAATATGAGGATTCCTAGTCACCTCTTTCCACCTCATTTTGTCGACTTTTACGACACGCAGAGGAACATCAAGACGGTATGCTTGTCCCTCACCCCGGAAGAAGGAAGGAGAGAAGTAAGAGAAAAAATAAAATGAGATATGGGAGATAGATAATGCTAATTTTCTCACTTGGAGAGAACCCACCCATCTCAAAAAACGAAAAGTAGAAAATGAAAAGTAAGAGAGAAAAAGGGATGGAATTATGAGAGGCAAAAGACAATATTTCTCAAGTGGATAGAATCCACCCACTGCATAACAGCATTATCCATCTGTCTATATATACAAGTGCCATAATACTCTTTATAAGGGGGTTGGCTGAGTCAAAGCAAAAAGTTTGACCTTTGAAGTGAGGAAAATACAGAGGGAGGGAGTCTCAAGCCCCTCACTCCCCCCATTCAGTTAAGTTTTATGGCAAACAGGGGAACACGGATGAGTTCCGCCTCATGTAGTTGACTTTTACGACAGGCCTGGGAGCACGGAAGAGTTTTCTTGCTCTCCCCACATAAAACACAGCAGTTTTATATCTAAAAGCTTCTGATTTATTTAGAATTATCACCTCTTTTAGAAGTAACTACTAACTAAATTGGAAACAATAGTCTTGTGTAATATCATTATATTTTTTTTTTATTAGACACAATCAAAACGATGATTTTTATATTTACAAATCAATATTAAATGACCTCTTGAAAGATACGCAAGTACTGATATTATAATATTATATGCTCTTGTCATGTACCTTAAAGTTATAAGATAGAGGTCAGTTTATTTATTTTTTTTATTGATGTACTTGTGTAATACCCCCTGAGGGAGGGAGACAGAATAATTCCACCGTGTTTCCCTGCGTGTCGTAAAAGTCTACTAAATGGGGCGGAGCGAGGGGACTGGGAATCCCCTTCTCTGTATTTTCTCTTCCCAAAGACTCAAGACTATATTGCTTTGACTCAGCCACTCCTCTTATAAGGGGAAAATGAGTCATGTATAGAGATAGACAAAAATGTTTAATAGTTTAACCCAGCCACTGAGGGGGGCAAGCCAGCCTCAACTTGGTACCGGTCCCAAGCCCAGGTAGATGGGGAGGGTTGGCGGCAGGAAGGGCATCCGGCCATAAAAATTTTGCCAAAACCAAAATATGGCCAGTCTAGATAACGAGAATAGTCACCATACTAGGGCGTTCCCCCGACAGAAACAAATGGAGGAAACTGGCCAGAAACATCGACCCCACATGGGGGTGGGAAAAGATGTAGACGAAGAAGAAGAAGACACGTGTAATAGTTTAGGCTCCGACCAAGCTATCATATAACTTCATTATCTATTCATTTATTTATTTTTATTTATTCATTTATTTATTTAATTATTTATTAGTTTCTCTTGACCTAGCTATTCACCTTTTCAAACATTCGTATGACGTATATATTAATTAATTAATTAATTAATTAATTGATGTGTTTATTTATTAATTCCTTTGGTCGTAGGGTTTTTCTTTTTTAATAGCTCCAGTAACTTATGCTACTTGCGAGCCTTCCACATTCTTTCCTAAGCGATAAGTGATATTTATCCCGGAAGAAGGAGCGATAGGGGGAGAAGCCAGCATACAAACGCCATATTAAAGAATAAAATAATGTGATGATGATGATGATGATGATTATGATGATGATGCGTGTTTTACGTCACGGACTCCCTTTTCTACCCAGGACTTGTTTTGGCAGATGTAATCGTTACCCTGAGTGCATGTCTTTGCTAACCTCAGACAGTGGCGGGGTGCGAACCCCCGACCTGACGCCTCAAAGTCGCGGACGTTACCGCCTGAGCCACGGTGACTACTAAAGAATTTTTTTTTTTTTTTTTTTATCTTATATCTGATTATATGTCGTAGGAATGGAGAGCAAGAAGCTAGATCCCACCTTCACTGAATATCATTAAATAATGCAATTCACTTGAAAGGAGATTTAAGCTGAACTAACCCCCCTCACTTCTTTTGTTCTGGTTGTGGTCACCCTGCTTGGCTTCATCGTTGATACAGAGTTATACTTGCAATAGAAATAATCATCTTCATTTTGTGTCTCTACGAGTCCCCATTATAGTGATGGACAAAGACGGATTAGAGCTGGGGAATTAAGGGTGGATGCCTTCCCTAGCGCCCCACAGTGGGTATGATAGCGGGTCTATCACCTCCTGAATCGAGTATTCTACCACTACATTACCGCGGTCCCTAGGGAGTTATGTTTATAGAAAGAAACATGTTTATTTTAACACTTATGTGTTTGGGGTTTTTGATTATGACTCAATATACTCATTCTCAGTCTATGTAGAATGAGAAAACGAAATGAAGAAGTAAAAATATGATTTTTGAATGATTGAGACGAATATCTAACGAAAATGTCAATGAACGGAACCAGCGCAACATCGGAAAATAATTAAGTATGAGTCCACGAAATAAATTTGAGCTTCACTGGACATGCATAGTTCTGAGAAAAGAGTGGGAATATATAAGGTATTATGGAGAAGTTAGACTGTACAGTATTCAGAAAAAGTTAGAATGTACAGCGTTATGGAGAAGACTGAAGATGATGAAGACAGCACCAATAACACTGGCACTGAACGCTTAATGGAACGATCCACTTGACACGAAACATGAGTGTCAGTGGGTCATGGCAGTCATAATTCAGAATGGGCATGTCACCTGATGATGATGATGATGAGTTATATTTATATATATGTGTATATATTTATATGAGTTATATTTATATATGTGTATATATTTATATGAGTTATATTTATATATATTCATATATATGTATATATACACCTACATATTTATATATATATATATATATATATATATATATATATATATATATATATATATATATATATATATATATTATACATATATATATATATATATATATATATATATATATATATATATATATATATATATATATATATATATATATATGATTGTGACACCAGGACGGGCCAAAAAAAATAATAAAATAAAACAGCCCTCATCGGGCATGGGCACGAAGAAGACATAAAGTAAAGAGAAGCAGAGATTGAGAGTGTAATGACTTGTCAGATATGAAGGGATAATAAAAGATGTGTAATGAATATCTAAGATTATTCAGTATAGCTGTAGGCAAAGATATATATATATATATATATATATATATATATATATATATATATATATATATATATATATATATATTATATATATATATATATATATATATATATATATATGATAACACTGAACTGTTAACATACAGTCTAAAATGGTAGGAAAAGTCCATTAAATAAAACAACGAATATATATATATATATATATATATATATATATATATATATATATATATATATATATATATATATATATATATATATATATATATACACATACACACACATATATACATATATAAAAACATACACACACATACATATATATATATGTATATATATATATATATATAGAGAGAGAGAGAGAGAGAGAGAGAGAGAGAGAGAGAGAGAGAGAGAGAGAGAGAGAGAGAGAGAGAGAGAGAGAGAGAGAGAGAGAGAGAGAGAGAGGAGAGAGAGAGAGAGAGGAGAGAGAGAGAGAGAGAGAGAGAGAGAGAGAGAGAGGAACTAGAAAAAGAATAAAAAAGCTGGAAGGGGAAAAGAGTCAACTTGAATCTAGACTTTCTAAACAAGAAGATAAAAACAAACAGCTGAATGACAACCTAAAGGAATTAGATGTTAGTTCACTGCTCTCTTCTGAGAGAGACGAGATTGCTGCTTGGAATGTCCAGATTAAGGAAAACATTGAACAGTTCAGAAAAGAGTTCCAGGAGCTGAATATGGAAAATGATGCCATGAAAACTTCCTTTGCTGATGCACTAAAGGGGAATGTGGCAGTAAAAGAGGCTGTAAAGGTGGTGGCACTGGAAAACATACAAACAGTTGACTATAAAGAGACAGTAATCGAAAAAATGAAAGACGTTGTGATGGAAAGGGCAAACCCACTCATTAGACAGGCACTTGATAAGGAGAAGACAGTGGTAATCTCAGGCATAAGCGAGTCCCAGGAGCCAACATGGCAGGGGAGACTTGAAGAAAATAAAGCTAGGGTTGTAGACCTGATAAGAAAGCTTGGAGTAGTATGTGGTCCTGAGGATATTGTAAACATACACCAACTAGGTAAATATTCGAGGGAAGGAAAGCCGAGACCAACAAAAGTAACCTTTGAGAGAGGGGAAACATGTAGGGAAATATTGTTGAGAAAAAAAAGTCTAAAAGACCTTCAAGAATTCAAAGAAGTGTTCATTAGACAATACAGAACACAGGAAGAGATGGGAAAGATCAAAAACTTGTTGCAAGAGGCAAGAAGGTTAAATGATGAAAGAAATGAAGAAGAGAAGAAAAATTTTCATTACAGAGTTCTTCCAGACAAAGGGGAGATAAAGAAGAAAATGACAGAAGATCAGGGGATGAGGCCTCATTAAGATTGTTATACACAAATGCTGATGGATTAGCTGGTAAGGCAGTAGAATTAAAAGATAGGATTCACAACAGTAAGGCAGATATAGTAGCAATTACAGAGACTAAGTTGAATGAGGACATAAACAGTGTCACAGTTTTTCCTAAGGGTTTCAGAATACTAAGGGTTGAAAGATCTGAGAGGACTGGTGGAGGGATAGCACTGCTCATAAGTGAAAGGATTCAAGTCGAAGAAATAAACTTGGCTATAGAAAGTGAGTTCAAGGAATTTCTTGTTGCTCGCATAAATACTGGGTCAGAGAGCATTATAATAACTGTTGTATACAACCCACCAAGGAACCAAAATAGGCTTGAAGTTTATGAGGAAAGTCATATAGGTACTATTGAAGTCATAAACTCAGTTGTTAACATGGCACGGGAAAAAAATGTAGGATTTTGATTATGGGAGACTTTAATCATAAAGAGATAGATTGGATAAATCTTGACCCACACAGTGGTGAGGACTCATTCGGGGCAAGATTCCTAGATTGCGTACAAGGGAATTTCCTACACCAACATGTAATGGAACCAACAAGGGCCAGGGGTGGGGATGAGCCATCACTACTTGATCTAGTGTTCACAGATAATGTGTTGGATATTGAAAAAATTGAGTATGAACCACCAATTGGAAAGAGTGACCACTGTGTGTTGTTGATGGAGTATATCATTGAAGATATTCTTGCTGAGAGTAGAGGCACTGAGGACATGAGGAGGAACTATCCGAAAGGAGATTACATCAAAATGAATGAGCTTTTTGCAGTTATTGACTGGAGAACCTTATTTTACAACAAATCTGTACAAGAAATGTATTACATCTTTTGTGAGAAATATGGGAAGATAGTAGATTGCTGCATACCTGTCACCAAAGTAGGTGTAATTCATGCCAGAGAGAAATGGTTCGATAATGGGTGTAAAAGAGCTAAGGAGTGGAGAGACAAATTTCTGGAAAAGGTATAGGAGGAGAAAAAACATAAATGCCTGGCAAACCTACAAAAGAGCAAGAAATGACTACCTAAGTAAAAGGAGAGAGGCAGAGAGAGACTATGAGGAAGGCTAAAGAAAATCCCAAGCTTTTCCACAGCTTTATCAGAGGAAAACTGAAGGTAAAAGAACAGGTTTTAAGGCTAAAGAGAGCGGATGGAAGCATCACTGAGACGGATGAAGAGATCTGCAAAGAATTGAACAAGGAGTTTCAGTCAGTATTTACAGTAGAAAATACCCCACCCCCTCAGATTGCAGTGATAGAAGCTCAAGGGCCGGTATTAGAGAACATCAACCTTACAGCCACAGAGGTATGCAAAGCGCTGATGGATTTAGATGTTCATAAAGCTACAGGTCCCGATGACATATCCCCTCATGTGCTTAAAAAATGCGCAAACACAATATCAGTGGCACTAAGTATCATATTTAAGGAGATACTGGAGTCGGGGGAGATTCCAAGATGCTGGAAACAAGCAAATGTGATACCTATCTTCAAAAAGGGAAGGAGGGATACGGCTCTGAACTATAGACCAGTTTCCTTGACCAGCATAGTTTGCAAAGTTAAGGAGAAACTACTAAGGAAACATATCTCTCTTCACTTGGAATCCTTCAACTTTTTGTCAGTGAGGCAACATGGCTTCAGAGAAGGTAGATCAACAGTAACAAATTTATTAGAATTTTATGATGAGGTAAGCCAAATCTTACAGGAAAGAGAGGGCTGGGCAGATTGCATGTTCCTAGACTTCCAGAAAGCGTTTGACACTGTTCCACATGGGAGACTTATTAGGAAGCTGCAATCAATGGCTAGAATAGGTGGTAATGTTTTGGAATGGATAAAAACTTACTTAGAAGGAAGGGAACAGAGGGTTAGAGTAAGACACTCAGTGTCTGAATGGAGAAGAGTTAGTAGTGGAGTTCCACAGGGTTCAGTTTTAGGGCCACTTTTGTTCCTTGTATATGTAAATGACCTACCAGAGTCTGTAAATTCATTCATGAATATGTTTGCAGATGATGCAAAGATTGTGAAGAAAGTAAAAAACGAGAACAATGGTAGAGAACTTCAGGAGGATCTAAATAATCTGCATGAGTGGTCAGAAAAGTGGCTAATGAAATTCAATACTTCAAAATGTAAGGTAATGAGAATGGGTACAAGTGCAAGAAGGCCCAAGCTTGACTACTCGGTGGCTGGAGTACAACTTCAAGAGACAGAAAATGAGAGAGATCTAGGAGTAAACATACTGGCAGATTTGTCTCCAGAAATACATATAAATGGCATAGTAAGGGCAGCATATGCATTCTTATCAAATGTAAGGGTAGCCTTCAGGCACATGGACAAGGAAATGTTCAGAAATATTTATGTAACCTATGTGAGGCCAAAACTCGAATATGCAGCCCCCTTTTGGAATCCGCACTTGAAAAAGCACATAGCTAAGCTTGAAAAAGTTCAAAGACATGCCACGAAACTGGTGCCAGAAATACGCACTCTCAGTTATGATGAGAGGCTGAGGGAATTAGACTTACCATCACTGGAAGCTAGAAGAGTGAGGGGGGATATGGTGACAGTCTTTAAATTCCTTCATGGTTATGATAGAGTGGATAGGGATCGATATTTTGATATGGCTGGCTCTAGAACTAGAGGTCATAGTTTGAAGCTTCGTAAGAAAGCTTCTTCGCAGGATGTAAGGAAATACTTTTTCAGTGTAAGAGTAGTTGATAATTGGAATTGGCTAAGCGAGGAGGTAGTTAATGGTATCTCAATCCATAGTTTTAAGGACAGGTATGATAAGTATCACTAAGTCTAAAATGGAACCGATCAGGAGACGGGAAGATACGAGCTTTGGGCTCTTTCCCGTAAACACAATTAGGTAATCACAATTAGGTAATCACACCCATATTCACACACACACATGTGTCTATATAAATATATATGACAAAAATTATATAATAATACAAATAGAAAGAATAATATAGCTCAATAAATTAAAAATTAAAAAATGAAGTCAATAATAAAGTGTAAGAAGATAATTAAAATAATAGAAAAAGAAAAAGAAAAATATTGAAAATTATAAGACTAATAATAATAATAATAACAATAACAATAACACTAATAATAATTATATCAGTAATACTAATAATAATAACAATAATATCAACCATAACAATAATAATATTAATAATAGCAATAACAATAACGACAGTAGCAATAATAATGATGATGATTATAATAATAATAATAATAATAATAATAATAATAATAATGATAATAATAATAATAATAATAATAATAATAATAATAATAATAATAATAATAATAATAATAATAATAATAATAATAATAATAATAATAATAACAATAATAATAATAATAATAAAAATAATAATAATAATAATAATAATAGTAATAATAATAATAATGATGATAATAATAATAATAATAATAATAATAATAATAATAATAATAATAATAATAATAATAATAATAATAATAATAATAATAATAATAATAATAATAATAATAATTACTATTATTATTATTATTGTATAATATCCCAAAAATAGAGACAAAAACAATATAAAAGACAATAAACATTATAAAAATGAGAATTATTACACTAAACACATTGATATTAAAGAAAACAACCAAAAACTACTCTAAGGTTGGAGGTTTATCTTTCGGAATGGTTTTGTTGAGTCTGTGTTTCAGAAGAATTTTATCAGTTACGTCAGGGGGTCCATTGCCCCTTAGATAACTTGATATTGTCCCTCATTTCAAGGAGGGAAGATTCCACAATTTTCCGTTTGAACTGACAAGTGCTTTTGAATAACATAGTGGCACCACTCCAATCAATACTACGATTTTGTTCGTTGATGTGTGCAAAGAGGGCCAAAGTTTCTAGAATATATCTTACTGACCTTTTGTGTTCAGAGAGCTCCTAAATACAAGAGGACAATATCTTATAATCAAGAAAATGTTTCCTCACTGAAATAAAGGAGAATATTAATTTTTCTTAAGGGTAATGGACCCCTGACGTAATTGATAAAACTCTTCTGAAGCACAACCATATTGTTGTTTTTCGTTGTGTTTCTTTAACTGTAATGTGTTTACTGTAATTAATTTTATTATTATTATCTTAATTGTCTTTTACATTTTTGTTCACCATTTTTATATTACTTTACTATTATTATTATTGTTGTCGTTATTGTTGTTGTTATTATTAAAATTAATAATCTGCTACTCGTTATCCGTCTCGTATCTCTCTTTCTTCTACTCTCAACTCCGATTTGCAGAGGGTATCTGAGTGGGGCACCCAAAATTTAGTTAAATTTAATACCTCCAAGACACAGTTTCTGGCTATCTCTTTATCTTTTTCTCCTCCTGATAGCCCTATTGTCTTCAAAAGAAACGAAATTTATCCTCTTAATTTTATCAACATAGGAATCCATATAGCCTCTAACTTCTCTTGGAGGAATCACATAACCCAAATTTCTAAAAATGCATCCAAAAACTTGGCGGTTCTGTTTCGTTTTCATCATTGCTTTTCCTCTTTACAGTTACTTAAAATCTATAAAGGTCTTATCCGTCCCTGCTTAGAATACTGCTCGCTCATCTGGGGTGCTTCTTATACTTATCTCCTTGATAGGGTTGAATCTCAGGCAGTCAGACTCATTAATGATCCTGCTCTTACTTCTAATCTGGAATCTCTTTCTCTTCGCTTTAAGGTATCATCCCTTTCTCTTTTCTATCGCAACTACTTCCAATGCTGCTCTGATGAGTTGGCGGGTTGCATCCCTCCCCCACTGCCGAGGCCACATAACACTCGCTAAGCGGCCTCGGCTCACACGTACTGTGTGGAGATTTGTAGCTCACGGATTGGTTGGTGCAGCAACTGCTCCTTCCCATTTACCTCCAGACTCTGGAACTCTCTTCATCCTTCTGTCTTTTCAAATTCTTATAACCTATCTTCCTTCAAAAGCGGATCTATCGTCATCTCAGGGCCTAATCCTCCATATCTTTAGGTCCTCAGTACTTTGACTAATTTTTTCAGTGTCCTTTTCCTTTGTGTATCATTACCTCATCTCTGCCTTGTCCATAGCCTTTTTCTTTTCCTTCGTCTTAATGTTTACTCGTATCCTGGCCTTTATTGAAGAGGCAGGTTTTGGCCTGTCCTTTGTTACATTCATAAAAAAAAATGTCATGATATGCCCTAGTGGAGGTTTCGTGTGCATAGGGCATTATTAAGTATGGAATATAACTGTTGAGGTACTGAAGGAGGTATGCAAGGATACAGTAGTTGATCCCGTCCTTCAGCTATTTACTGGAGAATTAGCAAGTCTCATGAGGTAGGAACTTCTGTGATCACATAAGTCTATTCTCGGGGAAACTAATGAAAGGAGATCAAATCATTGGTTTGAGCTATATATGCACCATTAAGAACTTGCACAAAAGTCTCCCATTCATACTATGTACGTGTTATAAAACCAGATGCTCGTATCCCTAACGTCATTCCTATACCAGATTTTACACTAAGATATGAGACTCCTCTCGCAATAACAACAAAACTACTGAAATCATCAACAAAGGCACCTCCGGGCAAGTCCTAGTGAATAGTAGCCAGATTGATACCTTTGAGTCCCATCACTCCACTCCCAGAAGACAACGCTGATGCCCCACCCAACCACTAGAGGCGCTCCTCCACAAAATATTAATATCTGACGGCGCATCGATAGAGGTCAAATATGCAGTAATTCAGGCTTAGATATTCATGCAGAGTATCATGCCACAGCTAATATAATGAGCTTCATTATTACCTTGTCAGCCATTAAAATGTTTAATCATTAGCCTCTCTATTAGCCGGGTGGTGCATAAGAGTCACGTCATATGCTGATAGCTATACGGCGCAGTTTATATTTATTAGCTCTTAGTAATGCAATAAATATGTCTCCATTTGTAATTGCCTTTTGTAAGGTTCTGATCAGATAAAATATAACTGGTTACAAGGATAGCATACTTCATTATATTAAGCAGTGAAATATAAAATTATTATGTATGCTAATATGGATATATTCTACAAAAGTGTT
>JAXCGZ010008143.1:0-5000 GCA_037179515.1 Halocaridina rubra
TCTCTTTATGATTAAAGTCTCCCATAATCAAAATCCTACATTTTTTTTCCCCATGCCATGTTAACAACTGAGTTTATGACTTCAATAGTACCTATATGACTTTCCTCATAAACTTCAAGCCTATTTTGGTTCCTTGGTGTGTTGTATACAACAGTTATTATAGTGCTCTCTGACCCAGTATTTATGCGAGCAACAAGAAATTCCTTGAACTCACTTTCTATAGCCAAGTTTATTTCTTCGACTTGAATCCTTTCACTTATGAGCAGTGCTATCCCTCTACCAGTCCTCTCAGATCTTTCAACCCTTAGTATTCTGAAGCCCTTAGGAAAAACTGTGACACTGTTTATGTCCTCACTCAACTTAGTCTCTGTAATTGCTACTATATCTGCCTTACTGTTGTGAATCCTATCTTTTAATTCTACTGCCTTACCAGCTAATCCATCAGCATTTGTGTATAACAATATTAATGAGGCCCCATCCCCTGATCTTCTGTCATTATCTTCTTTATCTCCCCTTTGTCTGGAAGAACTCTGTAATGAAAATTTTTCTTCTCTTCTTCATTTCTTTCATCATTTAACCTTCTTGCCTCTTGCAACAAGTTTTTTATCTTTCCCATCTCTTCCTGAGTTCTGTATCGTCTAATGTACACTTCTTTGAATTCTTGAAGGTCTGCTAGCTAGTACAGTGGTAACGCGCTGGCTTCGCATTCATGAGGCCGAAAGATCGGTTCCCGTCCAAGACCGAGAGTTTAAGCTGTTTACTGGCAGGAACTGCTGTGGGTGGACACCACAGTGGGGGGTTGGGGCTTACCCTGGCTGACGAATACCCGTTGTATTGAAATGGAAATAAAGTATTATTATTATTATTATTATTATTATTATTATTATTATTATTTAGACTTTTTTTCTCAACAATATTTCCCTACATGTTTCCCCTCTCTCAAAGGTTACTTTTGTTGGTCTCGGCTTTCCTTCCCTCGAATATTTACCTAGTTGGTGTATGTTTACAATATCCTCAGGACCACATACTACTCCAAGCTTTCTTATCAGGTCTACAACCCTAGCTTTATTTTCTTCAAGTCTCCCCTGCCATGTTGGCTCCTGGGACTCGCTTATGACTGAGATTACCACTGTCTTCTTCTTATCAAGTGCCTGTCTGATGAGTGGGTTTGCCCTTTCCATCACGACGTCTTTCAGTTTTTCGATTACTGTCTCTTTATAGTCAACTGTTTGTATGTTTTCCAGTGCCACCACCTTTACAGCCTCTTTTACTGCCACATTCCCCTTTAGTGCATCAGCAAAGGAAGTTTTCATGGCATCATTTTCCATATTCAGCTCCTGGAACTCTTTTCTGAACTGTTCAATGTTTTCCTTAAATGTGTGTGTGTGTGTGTGTGTGTGTGTGTGTGTGTGTGTGTGTGTGTGTGTGTGTGATTACCTAATTGTGATTACCTAATTGTGTTTACGGGAAAGAGCCCAAAGCTCGTATCTTCCCGTCTCCTCATCGGTTCCATTTTAGACTTAGTGATACTTATCGTACCTGTCCTTAAAACTATGGATTGAGATAGCATTAACTACCTCCTCGCTTAGCGAATTCCAATTATCAACTACTCTTACACTGAAAAAGTATTTCCTTACATCCTGTAAAGAAGTTTTCTTACGAAGCTTCAAACTATGACCTCTAGTTCTAGAGCCAGCCATATCGAAATATCGATCCCTATCCACTCTATCATAACCATGAAGGAATTTAAAGACTGTCACCATATCCCCCCTTACTCTTCTAGCTTCGAGTGATGGCAAGTCTAATTCCCTCAGCCTCTCATCATAACTGAGATTGCGTATTTCTGGCACCAGTTTCGTGGCATGTCTTTGAACTTTTTCAAGCTTAGCTATGTGCTTTTTCAAGTGCGGATTCCAAAAGGGGGCTGCATATTCGAGTTTTGGCCTCACATAGGTTACATAAATATTTCTGAACATTTCCTTGTCCATGTGCCTGAAGGCTACCCTTACATTTGATAAGAATGCATATGCTGCCCTTACTACACCATTTATATGTATTTCTGGAGACAAATCTGCCAGTATGTTTACTCCTAGATCTCTCTCATTTTCTGTCTCTTGAAGTTGTACTCCAGCCACCGAGTAGTCAAGCTTGGGCCTTCTTGCACTTGTACCCATTCTCATTATTGTACCCATTCTCATTACCTTACATTTTGAGGTATTGAATTTCATTAGCCACTTTTCTGACCACTCATGCAGATTATTTAGATCCTCCTGAAGTTCTCTACCATTGTTCTCGTTTTTTACTTTCTTCACAATCTTTGCATCATCTGCAAACATATTCATGAATGAACTTACAGACTCTGGTAGGTCATTTACATATACAAGGAACAAAAGTGGCCCTAAAACTGAACCCTGTGGAACTCCACTACTAACTCTTCTCCATTCAGACACTGAGTGTCTTACTCTAACCCTCTGTTCCCTTCCTTCTAAGTAAGTTTTTATCCATTCCAAGACATTTCCACCTATTCTAGCCATTGATTGCAGCTCCCTAATAAGTCTCCCATGTGTGTGTGTGTGTGTGTGTGTGTGTGTGTGTGTGTGTGTGTGTGTGTGTGTGTGTGTGTGTAAGTACCTAATTATTCTTACGGGAAAGAGCCCCAAGCATGTAACTTCCTGTCTCCTAGTCAATTACAATTTGTACATAGAAATACTTATCATACTTGTCCTTAAAACTATTAATTGAGTTAGCATTACCTACCTCCTCGCTTAGCCAATTGCAATTATCAACTACTCTTACACTAAAAAAGTACTTCCTTACATCCTACAAAGAAGTTTTCTTAAGAAGCTTCAAACTATGACCTCTAGTTCTAGTGCCTGCCATATCAAAATATCCATCCCTATCCCCTTTATCATAACCATGATGGAATTTAAAGACTGTCACCATATCCCCCCTCAATCCTCTAGCTTCGAGTGATGGTAAGTCTAATTCCCTCAGCCTCTCATCATCATTGAGACTGAATATTTCTTGCACCATGTTCATGGCATGTCTTTGAACTTTTTCCAGCTTAACTACATGCTTTTTCAAGTGCGGATCCCAAAATGGGGCTGCGTATTCAAGTTTTGGCCTCACATAGATTACATAAATATTTCTGAACATTTCCTTGTCCATGAGCCTGAAGGCTACCATTACATTTGCTAAGAAAGCAAATGCTGGCCTTACTATGCCATTCATATGCATTTCTGGAGACGAATCGGCCACTATGTTTGCTACTAGATCTCTCTCATTCTCTGTCTCTTGAAGTTGTACTCCTGCCACCGAGTAGTTAAGCTTAGGCCTTCCCAATCTCATTACATTACATTTAAGGTACTGAATTTCATTAGCCACTTTTCTGACCACTCCAGCAGACTATTTAGATCCTCCTGAAGTTCTCTACCATTGTTCTTGTTTCTTACTCTCTTCACAATCTTTGCATCATCTGCAAGCATATTTATGAATGAATTTACAGTCTCTGGTAGGTCATTTACATATACAAGGAACAAAAGTGGCCCTAAAACTGAACCCTGTGGAACTCCACTACTAACTCTTCTCCATTCAGACACTGAGTGTCTTGCTCTAACCCTCTGTTCCCTTCCTTCCAAGTATATTTTTATTAATTTAAAGATATTTCCACCTATTCTTACCATTGCTTGCAGCTTCTTAATAAGTCTTCCATGTGGGACAGCATGAAATGCTTTCAGGAAGTCTAGGAATATGCTAAAAGGTTTTTTTTATGAGTGTGACACCGGGACATGCAGAAACTGCCCTCATCAGTAAAGGCCAGGGCGCGAGAAAATACCAAGACAAATTAAAAGAAAAAGGTTAAGGACAAGGCAAAGATGAGGTAATGTCACATAAAGGAAAACGGCAGACAATAAAAAAAACAGTCAGAGTACAGAGCTCCCAGAGATATGGAGGACTAGGCTCTGCGATGATGATAGATCTGCTTTTTAAAGGATGAAAGGTTATGAGAATTAGGAAAGACAGGAGGAGGAAGAGAATTCCAGAGTCTGGAGGTAGATGGGAAGAAGCAGTCGCTGCACCGACCAATCTCCAAGCTACAAATCTCCACACAGTACCTGTGAGATGGGACCGCTTGGCGAGTGTTACGTGGCCTCGGCAGTGGAGGAGGGATGCAACTCGTCAACTCATCAGAGCAGCGATGGAAGTAGTAGCGACAGAAAAACGAAAGGTTTGATACCTTACGGCGAAGAGAGAGAGAATTCAGATTAGAAATAAGAGAAGAATCATTAATGAGTCTGACTCCTTAGATTCAACTCTATCAAGAAGATAAGTATAAGATGAAGCACCCCAGATGTGTGAGCAGTATTCCAAGCAGGGACGGATAAGACCTTTGTAAATTTTATGTTACTGCAAAGAGGAAAAGTAATGACGAAACCGAAACAAAACCCCCAATTTTTTGGATGAAGATTTAGAAATTTGGATTATGTGATTCCTGAAGGATATTACATCATTTTGATGTAATTTCCTTTTTTGATAGTTCCTCCTCATGTCTTCAGTGCCTCTACTCTCAGGCAGAACATCATTAATGATATACTCCATCAACAACACACAGTGGTCACTCTTTCCAATTGGTGGTTCAAATTAAATTTTTTCAATATCCAACAAGTTATCTGTGAATACTAGATCAAGTAGTGATGGCTCATCCCCACCCCTGGCCCTCATTGGTTCCAGTACATGCTGGTGTAGAAAATTCCCTTGTACACAATCTAGGAATCTTGCCCCCGAATGAGTCCTCACCACTTTGTGGGTCAAGATTTATCTAACCTATTTCTTTATGATTAAAATCTCCCATAATCAAAATCCTACATTTTCTCTCCCGTGCCATGTGCTATGTTAACAGTTGAGTTTATGACTTCAATAGTACCTATATGACTTTCTCATAAACTTCTACCCTATGTTGGTTTCTTCATTATAATGCTCTCTAACCCAGTATTTATGCA
>JAXCGZ010008143.1:10000-17500 GCA_037179515.1 Halocaridina rubra
GCTAAAAAATGATTAATGTTTTCACATATGTAATGTGCTTATTTGGTTATTGTTGGGGCAGAATGTGATTGGGAGTTGAATTAAATGCAAAAATGAAGCCATGAGTGAGGTAGAGGAATCTGTAATATGAACATAGTGGCATTCAGATAGAATGCGTTCATTCCTAAGTATAAGATATATTAGTTATAAGGTCTGATTCCTTTTAACCTTCTGTGGTGTAGTTGGTACCACCTTGACTTAATAATTATAAGTCCTAGGTTCAAGTCTCGGTTGGGGTAAAAAATAATTCATGTTTTCACATATGTAAAGTCCTTATTTGATTATTGTTGGGCACGAATGAGATTGGGAGTTGAATTACATGCGAAAATGAAGCCATGAGTGAGGTTGGGGAATCTGTAATATGAACATAATGGCATTCAGATAGAACGCAGTCATTCCTCAGTATAGGAGATATTAGATATATGGTCTGATTCCTTTTAACCTTCTGTGGTGTAGTTGGTAGCGCCTTGACTTAGAAATTATAAGTCCTAGGTTCAAGTCTCGGTTGGAGTAAAAAATGATTCATGTTTTCACATATGTAATTTCCTTATTTGATTATTGTTGGGCGTGAATGAGATTGGGAGTTTAATTAAATGCGAAAATGAAGCTATGAGTGAGGTTGGGGAATCTGTAATATGAACATAGTGGCATTCACATAGAATGTGTTCATTCCTAAGCATACCAGATATTAGCTATAAGGTCTTCCGGTTTTACGTCACTGACTCCCTTTTCTACCAAGGGCTAGGATGGTTGCCTTCTTGCGAAGGACTTGTTTTGGCAGATGTAATTGCTACCCTGAATGCATGCCCTTGCTAACCTCAGACCATGAAGGGGCACGAACCCTCAACCTGATGCCTCAGAGTCGCGGACACTACCGCTGGAGCCACGGTGACTAATGATATTAGCTATAAGGTCTGAATCCTTTTATCCTTCTGTGATGTAGTTGGTAGCACCTTGACTTAGTAATTACAAGTCCTAGGTTCACGCCCCGGTCGGGCTAAAAACTTATTCATGATTTCACATATGTAATGTGCCTATTTGGTTATTGTTGGGTCCGAATGAGATTGGGAGTTGAATTAAAAGCGAAAATGAAGCCATGAGTGAGGTTGGGGAATCTGCAATATGAACATAGTCACATTCAGATAGAATGCTTTCATTCCTAAGTATAGCAGATATTAGCAATAAGGTCTGATTTCTTTTAACCTTCTGTGGTGTAATTGGTAGCACCTTGACTTAGCAATTATAAGTCCTAGGTTCAAGTCCCGGTCGGGGTAAAAAATGATCCATGTTTTCACATATGTAATGTACTTATTTGGTTATTGTTGGGTCCGAATGAGATTGGGAGTTGAAGGAAATGCGAAAATGAAGCCATGAGTGAGGTTAGGGAATCTGTAATATGAACATAGTAGCATTCAGATGGAATGCATTCATTCCTAAGTATAGCAGATATTAGCTATAAGGTCTGATTCCTTTTAACCTACTGTGGTGTAGTTGGTAGCGCCTTGACTTGGTAATTATAACTCCTAGGTTCAAGTCCCAGTCGGGATAAAAAATTATTAATGTTTTCACATATGTAATGTGCTTATTTGGTTATTGTTGGGGCAGAATGAGATTGGGAGTTGAATTAAATGTGAAAATGAAGCCATGAGTGAGGGTGAGCAATATGTAATATGAACATAGTGGCATTCAGATAGAATGCGTTCATTCCAAAGAATAGGATATATTAGCTATAAGGTCTGATTCCTTTTAACCCTCTGTGGTGTAGTTGGTAGCGCCTTGACTTAGTAATTATAAGTCCTAGGTTCAAGTCTTGGTTGCGGTAAAAAATGATTCATGTTTTCACATATGTAAAGTCCTTATTTGATTATTGTTGGGCACGAATGAGATTGGGAGTTGAATTAAATGCGAAAATGAAGCCATGAGTGATGCTGGGGAATCTGTAATATGAACATAATGGCATTCAGATAGAACACATTCATTCCTAAGTATAGGAGATATTACCTTTTAACCTTCTGTGGTGTAGTTGGTAGCGCCTTGACTTAGTAATTATAAGTCCTAGGTTCAAGTCTCGGTTGGGGTAAAATATGATTCATGTTTTCACATATGTAATCTCCTTACTTGATTATTGTTGGGCACGATGAGATTGGTAGTTATTGCTAATATCTGCTATACTTAGGAATGAAAGCATTCTATCTGAATGTGACTATGTTCATATTACAGATTCCCCAACCTCACTCATGACTTCATTTTCGCATTTAATTCAACTCCCAATGTCATTCGGACCCAACAATAACTAAATAAGCACATTATATATGTGAAATCATGAATAATTTTTTAGCCCGACCGGGGCTTGAACCTAGGACTTATTATCACTAAGTCAAGGTGCTACCAACTACACCACAAAAGGTTAAAAGGATCAGACCTTATAGCTAATATCATTAGTCACCGTATAAAAAATGAAGCTATGAGTGAGGTTGGGGAATCTGTAATATGAACATAGTGGCATTCAGATAGAATGTGTTCATTCCTAAGCATACCAGATATTAGCTATAAGGTCTTCCGGTTTTACGCCACTGACTCCCTTTTCTACCAAGGGCTAGGATGGTTGCCTTCTTGCGAAGGACTTGTTTTGGCAGATGTAATCGCTACCCTGAATGCATGGCCTTGCTAACCTCAGACTATGAAGGGGCACGAACCCTCAACCTGATACCTCAGAGTCGCAGACACTACCGCTGGAGCCACGGTGACTAATGATATTAGCTATAAGGTCTGATTCCTTTTAACCTTTTGTGGTGTAGTTGGTAGCACCTTGACTTAGTAATTATAAGTCCTAGGTTCAAGCCCCGGTCGGGCTAAAAAATTATTCATGATTTCACATATATAATGTGCTTATTTAGTTATTGTTGGGTCCGAATGACATTGGGAGTTGAATTAAATGCGAAAATGAAGTCATGAGTGAGGTTGGGGAATCTGTAATATGAACATAGTCAGCATTCAGATAGAATGCTTTCATTCCTAAGTATAGCAGATATTAGCAATAAGGTCTGATTCCTTTTAACCTGCTGTGGTGTAGTTGGTAGCGCCTTGACTAGGTAATTATAACTCCTAGGTTCAAGTCCCAGTCGGGATAAAAAATTATTAATGTTTTCACATATGTAATGTGCTTATTTGGTTATTGTTGGGCCTGAATGAGATTGTGAGTTGAATTAAATGCGAAAATGAAGCCATGAGTGAGGTTGGGGAATCTGTAATATGAACATAGTGGCATTCAGATAGAATGCGTTCATTCCTAAGTATAGGATATATTAGCTATAAGGTATGATTCCTTTTAACCCTCTGTGGTGTAGTTGGTAGCGCCTTGACTTATTAATTATGAGTCCTAGTCTCAAGTCCCGGTCGGGGTAAAAAATTATTCATGCTTTCACATATGTAATGTGCTTATTTGGTTATTGTTGGGCCCGAATGAGATTGGGAGTTGAATGAAATGCGAAAATGAAGCCATGAGTGAAGTTGGGGAATCTGTAATATGAACATAGTAGCATTCAGATAGAATGCTTTCATTCCTAAGTATAGCAGATATTAGCTATAAGGTCTGATTCCTTTTAACCTGCTGTGGTGTATTTGGTAGCGCCTTGACTATGTAATTATAACTCCTAGGTTCAAGTCCCAGTCGGGATAAAAAATTATTAATGTTTTCACATATGTAATATGCTTATTTGGTTATTGTTGGGCCTGAATGAGATTGTGAGTTGAATTAAATGCGAAAATGAAGCCATGAGTGAGGTTGGGGAATCTGTAATATGAACATAGTGGCATTCAGATAGAATGCGTTCATTCCTAAGTATAGGATATATTAGCTACAAGGTCTGATTCCTTTTAACCCTCTGTGGTGTAGTTGGTAGCACCTTGACTTAGTAATTATAAGTCCTAGGTTCAAGTCCCAGTGGGGCTAAAAAATGATTAATGTTTTCACATATGTAATGTGCTTATTTGGTTATTGTTGGGGCGGAATGAGATTGGGAGTTGAATTAAATGCAAAAATGAAGCCATGAGTGAGGTTGAGGAATCTGTAATATGAACATAGTGGCATTCAGATAGAATGCATTCATTCCTAAGTATAGGATATATTAGCTATAAGGTCTGATTCCTTTTAACCTTCTGTGGTGTAGTTGGTAGCACCTTGACTTAGTAATTATAAGTCCTAAGTTCAAGCCTCGGTCAGTGTAAAAAACTAATCATGTTTTCACATATGTAATATTCTTATTTGGTTATTGTTGGGTCCGAATGAGATTGGGAGTTAAATTAAATGAGGAAATGAAGCCATGAGTGAGGTTGGGGAATCTGTAATATGAACATATTGGTATTCCGATAGAATGCGTTCATTCCTAAGTATAGCAGATATTAGCTATAAGGTCTGATTTTTCTGCTGTCATTGAAGTATTCAAAATTTTGCTCAGTTTTCACTTCTTGAAGCATCTTTAATACAACTCACCTCCAAAATTATGAAGAAACTACCAAGAAAACGCATCTCTCTTCACTTGGAAGCCTTCTAATTTTTGTCAGTGAGACAACATGGCTTCAGAGAAGGCAGATCAACAGTAGCAACCCTACTAGAATTCAATGATGCAGTAAGCGAGATCTTACAGGAGAGAGAGTGGGTGAGCAGACTGCATATTCTTAGATTTTCAGAAGACACTTGATATGGTCCCACATGGGAGAGTTATTAAGAAGCCGCAAGTAATGGCATGAATAGGTGGAAATGTCTTGTAATGGACTGAAACTTACTTACAAGGAAGGGAACAGAGGCCTAAGTAAAGACATATAGTGTCTGACTAGAGAAGTGTTAGGAGTGAGGTTCCACAGGATTCCATTTCAGGGTCCCCTTTGTTCCTTGCGAACCTAAATAACCTACCGGAGTCTGTGAATTCATTCTTGAATATGCCTGCAAATGATGCATAGATTGTGAAGAAAATAAGAGACGAAAAAAATAGTAGAGAACTTCAGGATTACACAAATAGTCTTCATAAGTGGTCAGAAAAATGGCTAATGAAATTCAATACTTCAAAATGTAAGGTTATGAGAATAAGTACAATTGCGAGAAGGCCCAAACCTGGATACTCAATAGCAGGTGCAGAACATCAAGAGACGGAGAATGAAAGATATCTAGGAGTAAGCACACTTGCAGATTTATGCTTGGATACTCAATACCACGTGCAGAACATCAAGAGAATGAGATCTTTGATAAGCACACTGGCAGATTTGCTTTCTTAACAAATGTAAATGTAGCCCTCAGAGACATGGACAAGGAAATGTTCAGAAATATCTACTTGACTCATGTAAGGCCAAAACTTGAATATGCAGCACCCTTTTGGAATCCGTACTTGGAAAAGTATAATAATAAGCTGGAACAAATTCAAAGACATGTCACGAAACTGGTACCAAAAAATACGAAATCTCAATTATTAGGAGAGGTGGAGGAAATTAGACTTATCATTGCTCAAAGCTAGAAGAATGAAGGGGGATCTGGTGACAGATTTCAAAAATCTTCATGATTTTCACAGAGTGAATAGGGATCGATATTTTGATATGGCAGGCTCTAGAACTAGAGTTCAGAGATATTAGCTTCATAAGAAAACTTCTTTGCAGCTTGTAAGGAAGTACATTTTTATTGTAAGACTAGTTGATTGCTGGAATTTGCTAAGTGAGGAGGTAGTTAAGTCTAACTAAATTCAACTCAAATATGATAAGTATCACTGAGTATAAATTGGAATTGACCAGGAGACGAGGAGTTGCGATCATAGGGCTTCTTCCCGTAAGCACAATTAGGTAATTACAATTAGGTAATTACTGTAATATTATTGACTTACATATTACTCTATGCCATGTTGTGTTAGTTCTAAAATATATCAAAATCATAAATAATGGCAGGAAGGTTCACAATAAAAGTCCGTGCATGGCTGTCTCCATTATACTCTTAACTCCGATTTGCAGAGAGTATCTGAATGGGGCACTCAAAATTTAGTTAAATTCAATGCCTCCAAGACAGTTTCTGGCTATCTCTTTATCTTCTTCTCCTCCTGATAACCCTATTGTCTTCGAAACTAATGAAATTTACCCTCTTAACTCTATCAGTATATTAGGAATCCATATAGCCTCTAACTTGTCTTGGAGGAATCACATAATCCAAATTTCTAAATCTTCATCCAAAAAATTGGGGGTTTTGTTTCGTTTTCGTTATTACTTTTCCTCATTGCAGTTACTTAAAATTTACAAAGATCTTATCTGCCCCTTCTTAGAATACTGCTCACACATCTGGGGTGCTTCTTCCTTTACTTATCTTCTTGATAGGGTTGAATCTAAGGCAGTCAGACTCATTAATGATCCTTCTCTTACTTCTAACCTGGATTCTCTCTCTCTTCGCCGTAAGGTAACTTCCCTTTCGCTTTTCTATCGCTACTACTTTCATCGCTTCTCTGATGAGTTGGCGAGTTGCATCCCTCCTCCACTGCCGAGGCCGTGTAACACTCACCAAGCAACATCATCTCACAGGTACTGTGTGGAGATTTGTAGCTCGCGGATTGGTCGGTGCAGCGACTGCTTCTTCCCATCTACCTCCAGACTCTGGAACTCTCTTCCTCCTTCTGTCTTTCCTAATTCTTATGACCTTTCATCCTTCAAAAAGCAGATATATCGTCATCTCAGAGCCTAGTCCTTCATATCTCTGGGTCCTCTTTACTTTGACTGTTTTTTTCTGTCTGTCGTTTTCCTTTGTGTGACATTACCTCATCTCTGCCTTGCCCTTAACCTTTTTCTTTTCCTTCGTCTTGGTATTTTCTCGTGCCCGGGCCTTTGTTGATGAGGGCAGTTTCTGCCTGTCCCAGTGTCACACTCTTAAAAAAAAAAATAATAATTCTTTTCTGCTTCAGACACAGGTAGTGTGTTGTTGTTGTCCAACAGCTAACGACCACCACATTGAAGAAGTAATTCAACCTTAACTTCATCCATCTTACCTTCCTTTTCAGAACTAATTAGATATCTCTCTAACTCCTGGATAAATCTCTTCCAGTTCTCAGCACAGTTACCTTCCAAAGAGAGAGGACCCGACAGGTGATTATGGTCGGCCATCTTCACAATAGCTTAATGTAAGCAACACTGCAGGTGTAGGCTATTTTGTCACAGCTATTTTCATTGAAAGTCTTCTTCTTCTGGGTATACGGTCATAACTAGATTATTCTGGAGACATTATAGGGAACCCCACATTTACAGTGGTGATCAGGAAACTCGAGCTGAATTAGATTTTGCTTCATACCAGACTTACAGTAAAGTATATTGGAGGATTTCTTCTCATTACACAGATAAACCCACTGATTTTTCTTGATACTCATATGATCCAGAAGAGCAGTCCTATTCCACATAGGTACTCCTCACAGATTTACTCCAGAGCTTGCGTTGTCTTTGGAA
>JAXCGZ010008143.1:22500-35000 GCA_037179515.1 Halocaridina rubra
AGGTCATATGAGGAGAATAAAAAGAAGTTTTGGAAAGAAGTGAAGAGAAGTGAAAGAAGGGGATGTGACTGCATTGGAATGGTTAGTGAGAGTGTTTAATATATGCTCTATGTTGCCAATGGTGCCAGTGGAATGGGTGATTGCTTGTATAGTGCCCTATACAAAGGTAAGGGAGATGTGTATGAATGCAGTAATTTTAGGGGTATAAGTTTGTTGAGTGTGGTAGGAAAAGTGTATGGTAGGACACTGGTCAATTGGATTAGGGATAAGACAGAAAATGTGATTGCAGAAGTGCAGACTGGTTTTAGGAGAGGTAGAGGTTGTATAGATCAGATTTTTATAGTTAGGCAGTTATGTGAGAAATATTTAACAAAGGGTAAGGATGTGTATTTTGCATTTTTGGATCTGGAGAAAGCGTATGATAGAGTTGATAGAGAAGCAATGTATAATGTTTTGAGATTATATGGAATTAATGGTAAATTGTTGCATGCAGTGAAGAGTTTGTATAAGGGCAGTAGAGCTTGTGTTAGGGTAGGAAATGAAGTGAGTGAGTGGTTTCCAGTGAGTGTGGGACTGAGACCGGGATGTGTGATGTCACCATGGCTGTTCAATTTGTATATTGATGGAGTTGTAAGAGAGGTGAATGAGCGAGTGCGTGGTCGAGGTTTGAGAATGGTAGATGGGGATGATAATGAGTGGGAGCTGAATTAATTGCTGTTTGCAGATGATACTGTGGTGGTGGCAGATTCAGAGGAAAAGCTGTGTCAGATAGTGTCAGAATTTGGAATGGTGTGTGAGAGAAGGAAGTTGCGAGGGAATGTGGGAAAGAGTAAGGTTATGAGGTGTACTAGAAATGAGGATGGTGCTGGATTGAATGTTATGTTGAATGGAGAGACACTTGAAGAAGTTGATCAGTTTAAGTATTTAGGCTCGGTTACAGCTGTAAATGGTGGAGTGGAAGCAGATGTCTATCACAGAGTGAATGAAGGATGTAAAGTGTTGGGTGCATTGAAAGGAGTGATGAAGAATAGAGGGTTGGAAATGAATGTTAAGAAAGTTTTGCATGAGGAAGTGGTTGTGCCAACTGTGATGTATGGATCAGAGTTATGGGGTATGAAAGTAAGTGAGAGACGGAAACTAAATATGTTTGAGAGGAAATGCCTGAGGAGTATGATTGGTGTATCTCGGTTGGATAAGGTTAGGAATGAAGTGGTGAGAGCAAGAACGGGTGTGAGGAGAGAAATTGCAGGCAGAGTAGATATGAATATTCTGAGATGGTTTGGCCATGTGGAAAGGATGGATGATGAAAGGCTGCTGAAAAAGGTGATGAATGCGAGAGTTGGTGGGAGAAATGCTAGAGGGAGGTCTAGGTTAGGGTGGATGGATGGAGTAAGAGAGCCCTGAATGATAGAAGGATGGATGTGAGAGAAGCAAGTGAGCGTGCTAGGAATAGGAATGAGTGGCGAGCAATTGTGACGCAGCTCTGATGGGCATCTGCTGTTACCACGGGGCTGCATCTTACAGAGGTAGAACTGTGGTAAGGGCAATAGGGGAGTTGGCAGTTGAGAAGCGACACAGGTTGTGGAAGAGCCGGGAGGATGGGTTGAGGCACTCCAGCAGTGCCATCTGATCGGTCGCTAGCTCCCTCGTCATTGCCCATAGAGCAAAGTAATCCCCTTATTGGTTTCTTTTTTTTATGTTGGCTACTCCCCAATCAAAGGGGGAAACAGCCAAGGTAGATAGATAGAATAATATATATATATATATATATATATATATATATATATATATATATATATATATATATATATATATATATATATATATAACCAAATAGCACATTACATATGTGAAAACATGAATCATTTTTTACCCCGACCGGGACTCGAACCTAGGACTCATGATTACTAAGTCAAGGCGCTACCACTACACCACAGAAGGTTAAAAGGAACCCAACCTTATAGCTTATATCTGCTATATATAGGAATGAACGCATTCTAACTGAATGCCACTATGTTCATATTACAGATTCCCCAACCTCACTCGTGGCTTCATTTTAGCATTTAATTCGATTCCCAATCTCATTTGGGCCATGAAATAACCAAATAGCACATTACATATGTGAAAACATGAATCATTTTTTACCCCGACCGGGACTCGAACCTAGGACTTATGATTACTAAGTCAAGGCGCTACCACTACACCACAGAAGGTTAAAAGGAACCCAACCTTATAGCTTATATCTGCTATATATAGGAATGAACGCATTCTAACTGAATGCCACTATGTTCATATTACAGATTCCCCAACCTCACTCGTGGCTTCATTTTAGCATTTAATTCGATTCCCAATCTCATTTGGGCCATGAAATAACCAAATAGCACATTACATATGTGAAAACATGAATCATTTTTTACCCCGACCGGGACTCGAACCTAGGACTTATGATTACTAAGTCAAGGCGCTACCACTACACCACAGAAGGTTAAAAGGAACCCAACCTTATAGCTTATATCTGCTATATATAGGAATGAACGCATTCTAACTGAATGCCACTATGTTCATATTACAGATTCCCCAACCTCACTCGTGGCTTCATTTTAGCATTTAATTCGATTCCCAATCTCATTTGGGCCATGAAATAACCAAATAGCACATTACATATGTGAAAACATGAATCATTTTTTACCCCGACCGGGACTCGAACCTAGGACTTATGATTACTAAGTCAAGGCGCTACCACTACACCACAGAAGGTTAAAAGGAACCCAACCTTATAGCTTATATCTGCTATATATAGGAATGAACGCATTCTAACTGAATGCCACTATGTTCATATTACAGATTCCCCAACCTCACTCGTGGCTTCATTTTAGCATTTAATTCGATTCCCAATCTCATTTGGGCCATGAAATAACCAAATAGCACATTACATATGTGAAAACATGAATCATTTTTTACCCCGACCGGGACTCGAACCTAGGACTTATGATTACTAAGTCAAGGCGCTACCACTACACCACAGAAGGTTAAAAGGAACCCAACCTTATAGCTTATATCTGCTATATATAGGAATGAACGCATTCTAACTGAATGCCACTATGTTCATTCCTATATATAGCAGATATAAGCTATAAGGTTGGGTTCCTTTTAACCTTCTGTGGTGTAGTGGTAGCGCCTTGACTTAGTAATCATAAGTCCTAGGTTCGAGTCCCGGTCGGGGTAAAAAATGATTCATGTTTTCACATATGTAATGTGCTATTTGGTTATTTCATGGCCCAAATGAGATTGGGAATCGAATTAAATGCTAAAATGAAGCCACGAGTGAGGTTGGGGAATCTGTAATATGAACATAGTGGCATTCAGTTAGAATGCGTTCATTCCTATATATAGCAGATATAAGCTATAAGGTTGGGTTCCTTTTAACCTTCTGTGGTGTAGTGGTAGCGCCTTGACTTAGTAATCATAAGTCCTAGGTTCGAGTCCCGGTCGGGGTAAAAAATGATTCATGTTTTCACATATGTAATGTGCTATTTGGTTATTTCATGGCCCAAATGAGATTAGGAATCGAATTAAATGCTAAAATGAAGCCACGAGTGAGGTTGGGGAATCTGTAATATGAACATAGTGGCATTCAGTTAGAATGCGTTCATTCCTATATATAGCAGATATAAGCTATAAGGTTGGGTTCCTTTTAACCTTCTGTGGTGTAGTGGTAGCGCCTTGACTTAGTAATCATAAGTCCTAGGTTCGAGTCCCGGTCGGGGTAAAAAATGATTCATGTTTTCACATATGTAATGTGCTATTTGGTTATTTCATGGCCCAAATGAGATTGGGAATCGAATTAAATGCTAAAATGAAGCCACGAGTGAGGTTGGGGAATCTGTAATATGAACATAGTGGCATTCAGTTAGAATGCGTTCATTCCTATATATAGCAGATATAAGCTATAAGGTTGGGTTCCTTTTAACCTTCTGTGGTGTAGTGGTAGCGCCTTGACTTAGTAATCATAAGTCCTAGGTTCGAGTCCCGGTCGGGGTAAAAAATTATTCATGTTTTCACATATGTAATGTGCTATTTGGTTATTTCATGGCCCAAATGAGATTGGGAATCGAATTAAATGCTAAAATGAAGCCACGAGTGAGGTTGGGGAATCTGTAATATGAACATAGTGGCATTCAGTTAGAATGCGTTCATTCCTATATATAGCAGATATAAGCTATAAGGTTGGGTTCCTTTTAACCTTCTGTGGTGTAGTGGTAGCGCCTTGACTTAGTAATCATAAGTCCTAGGTTCGAGTCCCGGTCGGGGTAAAAAATGATTCATGTTTTCACATATGTAATGTGCTATTTGGTTATTTCATGGCCCAAATGAGATTGGGAATCGAATTAAATGCTAAAATGAAGCCACGAGTGAGGTTGGGGAATCTGTAATATGAACATAGTGGCATTCAGTTAGAATGCGTTCATTCCTATATATAGCAGATATAAGCTATAAGGTTGGGTTCCTTTTAACCTTCTGTGGTGTAGTGGTAGCGCCTTGACTTAGTAATCATAAGTCCTAGGTTCGAGTCCCGGTCGGGGTAAAAAAAAAATGATTCATATATATATATATATATATATATATATATATATATATATATATATATATATATATATATATGTATATATATATATATATATATATATATATATATATATATATATATATATATATATATATATATATATATAAGTAGTCACCGTGGCTTAGCCGGTAGCGTCCGCGACTCTGAGGCGGCAGCTCGAGGGTTCGCGCCCCGTCACGGTCTGAGGTTAGCAAGGGCATGAACTCAGGGTAAGGATTACATCTGCCAAGACAAGTCCTTCGCAAGAAGGCAAACTTTCTAGCCCTTGGTAGAAAAGGGAGTCCGTGACGTAAAACCGGAACAATATAAATATATATATATATATATATATATATATATATATATATATATATATATATATATATATATATATATATATATATATATATATGTATATATATATATATATATATATATATATATATATATATATATATATATATATATATATATATATATATATATATATATATATATATATATATATATATATATATATATATATATATATATATATATATATATATATATACACACACACATACACACACCATCAACCTTACAGCCACAGAGGTATGCAAAGCGCTGATGGATTTAGATGTTCATAAAGCTACAGGTCCTGATGACATATCCCCTTATGTGCTTAAAAAATGCGCAAACACAATATCAGTGGCACTAAGTATCATATTTAAGGAGTCACTGGAGTCGGGGGAGATTCCAAGATGCTGGAAACAAGCAAATGTGATACCTATCTTCAAAAAGGGAAGGAGGGATACGGCTCTGAACAATAGACCAGTTTCCTTGACCAGCATAGTTTGCAAAGTTATGGAGAAACTACTAAGGAAACATATCTCTCTTCACTTGGAATCCTTCAACTTTTTGTCAGTGAGGCAACATGGCTTCAGAGAAGGTAGATCAACAGTGACAAACTTATTAGAATTTTATGATGAGGTAAGCCAAATCTTACAGGAAAGAGAGGGCTGGGCAGATTGCATATTCCTAGACTTCCAGAAAGCGTTTGACACTGTTCCACATGGGAGACTTATTAGGAAGCTGCAATCAATGGCTAGAATAGGTGGAAATGTTTTGGAATGGATAAAAACTAACTTAGAAGGAAGGGAACAGAGGGTTAGAGTAAGACACTCAGTGTCTGAATGGAGAAGAGTTAGTAGTGGAGTTCCACAGGGTTCAGTTTTAGGGCCACTTTTGTTCCTTGTATATGCAAATGACCTACCAGAGTCTGTAAATTCATTCATGAATATGTTTGCAGATGATGCAAAGATTGTGAAGAAAGTAAAAAACGAGAACAATGGTAGAGAACTTCAGGAAGATCTAAATATTCTTGATGAGTGGTCAGAAAAGTGGATAATGAAATTCAATACTTCAAAATGTAAGGTAATGAGAATGGGTACAAGTGCAAGAAGGCCCAAGCTTGACTACTCGGTGGCTGGAGTACAACTTCAAGAGACAGAAAATGAGAGATCTAGGAGTAAACATACTGGCAGATTTGTCTCCAGAAATACATATAAATGGCATAGTAAGGGCAGCATATGCATTCTTATCAAATGTAAGGGTAGCCTTCAGGCACATGGACAAGGAAATGTTCAGAAATATTTATGTAACCTATGTGAGGCCCAAACTCGAATATGCAGCCCCCTTTTGGAATCCGCACTTGAGAAAGCACATAGCTAAGTTGGAAAAAGTTCAAAGACATGCCACGAAACTGGTGCCAGAAATACTCAATCTCAGTTATGATGAGAGGCTGAGGGAATTAGACTTACCATCACTCGAAGCTATAAGAGTGAGGGTGGATATGGTGACAGTCTTTAAATTCCTTCATGGTTATGATAGAGTGGATAGGGATCGATATTTTGATATGGCTGGCTCTAGAACTAGAGGTCATAGTTTGAAGCTTCGTAAGAAAACTTCTTTGCAGGATGTAAGGAAATACTTTTTCAGTGTAAGAGTAGTTGATAATTGGAATTGGCTAAGCGAGGAGGTAGTTAATGCTATCTCAATCCATAGTTTTAAGGCCAGGTATGATAAGTATCACTAAGTATAAAATGGAACCGATCAGGAGACGGGAAGATACGAGCTTTGGGCTCTTTCCCGTAAACACAATTAGGTAATCACAATTAGGTAATCACACTACAAATTTATATGAGTATATTTCAGTAATACATAAGATAAAACTTTTAAACCAGAAGATCCTGAAAGATTGAAAATATTCATAGTTCCATATATTAATTGCCATATTAGCAATTTAATAAAGATGATATATAACAGTGTGTTCTAATAATTCTTTCCGCAAACACTACCTTGTTTGATATTTTAAAATAAACAAAAACTACGTAATTATATTAATCATAAAGAACACTCACTCACTGCCTTTAAGTTATAATTCAATGGTTGTTTTCTCTTGTCCTGTTTGCCAACGAGACTTCGTGGCTCAACTAGAAAATGATTAATAATAATAATAATAATAAATAATAATAATAATAATAATAATAATAATAATAATAATAATAATTTTTTTTTCTGTTCCGGTTTTATGTCAGGGACTTCCTTTTCTACCAAGGGCTAGGAAGGTTGCCTTCTTTTGAAGGACTTGCTTTGGCAGATGTCATCGTTACCCCGAGTGCATGCCCTTGCTAACCTCAGACCGTGAAGGGGCGCGAACCCTCGACCTGACGCCTCAAAGTCGCGGCCGCTACCGCTTGACCCACGGTGACTACAATAATAATAATAATAATAATAATAATGATAATAATGATAATAATAATAATAATAATAATAATAATAATAATAATAATAATAATAATAATAATAATAATAATAATAATAATAATATTCTTCTTTACTTGAACATTCCTTGCTGCTATTTAATCTGTTCCAGATAACAAGAAACCTCTGACATAGCCCCTCCTTCCTAATTCGTTTGTATTCTGAGTGTACTTTATTCCCTCTCTTTATCTCTCAGTATTGTTTTGCTTTTTCAGTTTCCTACATTAAGCTTTTTTTCATTTTGTGCTATTTTATTTTATCTTCATATTTGTCTGTTAATAAGTTTTCTTATTCAGCGTAAGGACAAACACATAAGTTAAAAGAAGTAGTAAAAAAAGATTTGATGTTTCAGAGAACTTACTTGTGCTCTGTGCACCTTTGCAAAAGGAAGGCCATTGTCTGATCCAGCATATCCTTCATGAACTGTGATGGGGTGTTTCCTGCACCCAGCAAAACACCTCCGGTATCGCACTCTACAGCAGTAGTGTCGAGGACACATTCTCGGAATTTGCGGTGAGCACTGCAACATAAATAAAGTTATGCGATATATACTGTTAGAGAATCTGACATCTCATTCAAATTCTATACTCATATTTCGTAGATGGGAAGATTTAATCCAGACTGAAGTGAATATTACACAGTGTTGATGGGAAGTATGATGTCCTTAAGCATGAAAGTCAGTCACTGTAAGCTTATCGTTTGAAAACTCAATGCATGTAAAGAGTAAAACTGAGGCTTACATGAGGCTTAAGTATCAACGATTTTTATTTCTCCAGAGAATAGCTTGACTTTGAAACCATATTCAACATGGAGTAGACTCAGTTCTTATTACGTCATGAAACTGTCTCTGATATACAGAGAGATTTTGGTGACTTATCTGCAAATCCTCATGATTTGAGGCTTTTAAACGAAGCACACGGGGACAATGACCTGACTTCTTAAACAGTGTAAACCTAGGATAACATATTGTTAATTAGCTAGAAACACACAAATATATTTCATAAACGCATCTGACGCGGATCTGTGTATGGCTAGGATCCCGCAATGGATCCAAGCCATACACAGAACCACGTCAGATGCGTTTATGAAATCCATTTGTGTCTAGCTAACTAACAATATGGTATCCTAGGTTTACACTGCTTAAGAAATCGGGCCAAAGACTAGTTGCTTTCCATTAAAAAGAAGAATTAAAAAAGGTTGTTTGACTCAATACCTGAATTATGGAAAAAGGAACCGTCATCATCACATTCCAAGTCATTCTCTTCTCACCACACTTTCACCAAGAAATAGTGACCCCCAATGTAGAGAAACTAGGTTAGATTAGCATTAAAATTTTGATTTTTGTTTTTGTTTTGTTTCGTAGGAATATCTTGGGTGTAGAATAGTCATGAAAAAACATTGTTTTTTTCTCTCCTAATCTAACCACTTCTCTCCTTTTAGAAAAATTGTCAGCATGACTCATCTTTTGCATAAATTTCTGTGAAGCATTATGAACAACCCATTCAACACCAACTTTGCTTTTTTTTTCTTTTTTTACTACTTAATTTCTTAGACTTACTCTCAAGCACTATCTGCAAAGCATAAACATATATATTTTTTTAAACTACTGAGGGATCTCACTCTATGGAAGCAAATTTATAAAGACATTAAAAAGATAAACATATTCGGTATTGTAACCAAACTGAAATTCTGGTACTTACCAACACAGCTTACCGTCAACAGTAGACCCTCCTTGCACAAGATCTGCCAAATATCTGTACTGATTACCACAATGCGTACCCTCCACTGAAACTCGTTTCATGCAAGGGGCATAGGCCATGTACACTGCGTGGAAAACAGAAAAGTATTATGATATAAAAAGTATATTTCAGATTAGTGATTAACGAGACTAATTACTTCAAAATATAAAATATTGAGAATGAAATAGAGTTCAGGAAGTCCCATGATTAAGCAACAGCAAAATGGGACCTTAAAGAAATCTGGTATCGGCAGATTATTTGTAGACATTCACATAATTGGCATTTTAAAATAGCATATGCTTTTTTAGCAATATAAGTGAGACCTTTACATATATGGACAGAATATGTTTAAGAGTATTTAAACGCCTTACATGAAGCTTTAGCATGAACATACAGCACCCCATTGGAATCCTCATTTTCCATATATATTAACAAGCAGCAAAGCCATTTTAAAAAGTTGATGACAGAGATTTAACATCTCAGATATGAAGAAAGGCTAAAAGATATGATTGGCTACCAGTGGAAGCCAGAGGAGAGAGAGAGAGAGAGAGAGAGAGAGAGAGAGAGAGAGAGAGAGAGAGAGAGAGAGAGAGAGAGAGTAATAAAGTTCTTTCACAGTTGTAACAGAGTTGATAGGATGTGACTCTAGAACTAAAGATCATAATGTGAATCTTCGCAAGAAAGCTTCTTTGAGGATGTAAGGAAGTACGTTTTGGTGTAAAAATGGTTGATAATAAGAATTCGCTGAGTAAGGATACATTAAATGCCATATACATTCATAGTTCAAAGGATGGATATGATAAGTGCAAGAGACGGGGTGTTACGAGCCTAGGACTCTTTCAAGTGAGCATGATTAGCTATTATATATATATATATATATATATATATATATATATATATATATATATATATATATATATATATATATATATATATATATATATATATATATATATATATATATATATATATATATATATATATATATATATATATATATATATATATATATATATATATATATATATATATATATATATATATATATATATATATATATATATATGTGTGTGTGTGTGTGTGTGTGTGTGTGTGTGTGTGTGTGTGTGTGTGTGTGTGTGTGTGTGTGTGTGTGAGAGTGAAATTACCTAATTGTGCTTACGGGAAAGTCCCAAGCTCGGAACTTCCCCTCTCCTGATCGGTTCCATTTTGTACTTAGTGATACTTATCATACTTGTCCTTAAAACAATGGACTGACTTAGCATTAACTACCTCCTCGATTAGATAATTCCAATTATCAACTACGCTTACACTAAAAAAGTACTTCCTTACATCCTGCAAAGAAGTTTTCTTGCGAAGCTTCAAACTATGACCTCTAGTTTTAGTGCCAGCCATATAAAAATATTCATCCCTATTTACTCTATCATAACCATGAAGGAATTTAAAGACAGTCACCATATCCCCCTCAATCTTCTATCTTCGAGTGATGGTAAGTCTAATTCCCTCAGCCTCTCATCATAACTGAGATTGCATATTTCTGGCACCAGTTTCGTGGCATGTCTTTGAGCTTTTTCCAGCTTAACTACGTGCTTTTTCAAGTGCTGATTCCAAAAGGCTCTGCATTTTCAAGTTTTGGCCTCACATAGGTTACATAAATATTTCTGAACATTTCCTTGTTCATGTGCCTTAAGGCTACCCTTACATTTGCTAAGAAAGCATATGCTGCCCTTACTATGCCATTTATATGCAAATCTGGAGACAAATATGCCAGTATGTACACTTCTAGATCTCTTTCATCTCTGTCTCTTGAAGTTGTACTCCTGCCACAGAGTAGTCGCTGGGCATTCTTGCACTTGTACCCATTCTCATTACCTTACATTTTGAAGTATTGATTTTCATTAGCCACTTTTCTGACCACTCATGCAGATTATTTGGATCTTCCTGAAGTTCTCTACCATTGCTCTCGTTTCTTACTTTCTTGTGTGTGTGTGTGTGTGTGTGTGTGTGTGTGTGTGTGTGTGTGTGAGATTACCTAATTGTGATTACCTAATTGTGTTTACGGGAAAGAGCCTAAAGCTCGTATCTTCCTGTCTCCTGATCGGTTCCATTTTGTACTTAGTGATACTTATCATACCTGTCCTTAAAACTATGGATTGAGATAGCATTAACTACCTCCTCGCTTAGCCAATTCCAATTATCAACTACTCTTACACTGAAAAAGTATTTCCTTACATCCTACAAAGAAGTTTTCTTACGAAGCGCTAAACTATGACCTCTAGTTCTAGAGCCAGCATATCAAAATATCGATCCCTATCCACTCTTTCATAACCATGAAGGAATTTAAAGACTGTCACCATATACCCCCTCAATCTTCTAGATTTGAGTGATTGTAAGTCTAATTCCCTCAACCTCTCATCATAACTGAGATTGCGTATTTGTGTGTGTGTGTGTGTGTGTGCATGCATATATATATATATATATATATATATATATATATATATATATATATATATATATATATATATATATATATATATATATATATATATATATATATGCATGTATGTGTGTATGAGGACAAATCATCGGAGGGGACTATAATCTAATGAAGTCTCAAGACACCATGCCTAAAATAACTCGTTTCGAAAGAGCGTATAGATAGAACTTCCATAGAGGTAACAGATTTTTTAACCAGAAATTATTTTTGGCAAAAATTTCGCGTAGACTTGATCCGCGGGCTGTCAATGGATATGTCTTCATCAATAGTATAAATAAACACTACTGACAAGAATTCACTTGTAAAAGATGAGGTTCGGATAGGATTCTTCCTTAAGTGCCAAAATATCACTTTCCAAAACAGATTTTTGCTATGTGTTGTCTCACTGATGGGCTTCCTTACCATATATATATATATATATATATATATATATATATATATATATATATATATATATATATATATATATATATATATATATATATATATATATATATATATATATATATATATATATATATATATATATATATATATATTGGGGAAGGTGGAATATTGGGGAAGAATAAGCAACACAAGTAACCTTATGTTGGTGCTGTGGATGATAGAGAGTGGAAACTTCAAGTTGCGTGTCTAATTATGACGATGCCATATCCAAGGAAGACTCTTTCAGTCTCTTTTTAACACAAAAACTCAATACTGTATATTATATAATATTGCAATTATTTCAAGTAGTCACGCAGGGTTTTCTTTCTCCCTTTATTTTACGTATTGCTTTTTTTTTCTACAACTCATTACCACAACAACAAAAATTAATTCATGGTAAGGTAAACCAGCTGTGGCTGTTGGACCT
>JAXCGZ010008143.1:42500-53801 GCA_037179515.1 Halocaridina rubra
TTGTACCCATTCTCATTACCTTACATTTTGAAGTATTGAATTTCATTAGCCACTTTTCTGACCACTCATGCAGATTATTTAGATCCTCCTGAAGTTCTCTACCATTGTTCTCGTTTTTTACTTTCTTCACAATCTTTGCATCATCTGCAAACATATTCATGAATGAATTTACAGACTCTGGTAGGTCATTTACATATACAAGGAACAAAAGTGGCCCTAAAGCTGAACCCTGTGGAACTTCACTACTAACTCTTCTCCATTCAGACACTGAGTGTCTTACTCTAACCCTCTGTTCCCTTCCTTCTAAGTAAGTTTTTATCCATTCCAAAACATTTCCACCTATTCTAGCCATTGATTGCAGCTTATGTATGTATGTATGTATGTATGTATGTATGTATGTATGTATGTATGCATGTATGTACATATGTATGTATGTATGTATGTAAAGGAAATGCATACGAGTGCCTCTAATTCCGTTTATTATCACGGATGTCCTTGTTTTACCTACTTTTATTAGGTAACACACCTCATGAACAGGGATCACTACTGTAGTTGAAATTAAACACGGAAAGGATATCATATACGTATGTATTTAATCTCTCTCTCTCTCTCTCTCTCTCTCTCTCTCTCTCTCTCTCTCTCTCTCTCTCTCTCTCTCTCTCTCTCTCTCTCTCATATATATATAATCCCATAATAATGACGGTAAATACTGATGAAGACAAAAAGTAGAAAAGGGTAATACTTAATTTATTTATTTATTTTTTTTTTACTTTTTTTGGCTTTGAAATTTATAGGTAATAATTATGCTTGCGTGAGGGAAGGGATTATTATTAGAACTCCCCATCTCTCTCTCTCTCTCTCTCTCTCTCTCTCTCTCTCTCTCTCTCTCTCTCTCTCTCTCTCTCTCTCTCTCTCTCTCTCTCTCTCTCTCTCTCTCTCTCTCTCTCTCTCCTTTGTGCTGTATGTAAAAATATGTAATTTTCTTCTCTTTATTCCCTTAAATCTTTCATTATTGATGTATTTCTTACAGCTATGGAAACTACTACTACTAGTTGTTGTTGTTGTTGTTCTTGCTGCAGTAGTAGTAGTAGTAGTGGTAGTAGTAGTAGTAGTATTCCCTAAGAAAGTGTAATGAGTCATCCTCGTTCTAAATTACCCGTTTCCTTGCCAAAGCTCCATCACTACCCTTTCTTCATCCAAGCCATTTAATCATTCTCTCTCTCTCTCTCTCTCTCTCTCTCTCTCTCTCTCTCTCTCTCTCTCTCTCTCTCTCTCTCTCTCTCTCTCTCTCTCTCTCTCTCTCTCTCTCTCTTCGACTGTAATGCAGAACTCTCCCCAACCCGAGTGATATATGTGACTACCGACTCAATATTTTATAAATCTGGCATTATGATTTTGAGATATCAGGCGTTTTAAAATGGTCATATTACTCCAGTTTTGGGGCTACGATGCGACACAATTATTTTCTTACTAAAAGTAGCAGTATTAAGTTTGGTTTATATGGTTAATATTATTAGAGAAACTCTGAATTTTCATGAGTGCGACACCAGGACGGGGGAAGAAAATTGCCCTTACCGAGCCTGGGCACCAAGAAACATGAAACAAAGAGAAACAGAGATGGAGAGTGTGTTGTGACTTGTCATATGTGAAGGGATAATAATAGGTGCTGAACGAATATGCAAGAATATTTTATTTATATGTAGGCATATTGCCTGCAAAGATTTTCCTTGTCAATGTTCTGATGTACTTAAATTTAATTTACCCTTCATTAGAATAGTGCAGCAGTCTAATTACTAAGCCAAGGCACTACCAACTACACCACAGAAGGTCTAAAAGGGAAACAGACCTTATATCTTATATCTGCCGAATGAGATTGGGAGTTGAATTAAATGTGTGATTACCTAATTGTGATTACCTAATTGTGTTTACGGGAAAGAGCCCAAAGCTCGTATCTTCCCGTCTCCTGATCGGTTCCATTTTAGACTTAGTGATACTTATCATACCTGTCCTTAAAACTATGGATTGAGATAGCATTAACTACCTCCTCGCTTAGCCAATTCCAATTATCAACTACTCTTACACTGAAAAAGTATTTCCTTACATCCTGCAAAGAAGTTTTCTTACGAAGCTTCAAACTATGACCTCTAGTTCTAGAGCCAGCCATATCAAAATATCGATCCCTATCCACTCTATCATAACCATGAAGGAATTTAAAGACTGTCACCATATCCCCCCTCACTCTTCTAGCTTCGAGTGATGGTAAGTCTAATTACCTCAGCCTCTCATCATAACTGAGATTGCGTATTTCTAGCACCAGTTTCGTGGCATGTCTTTGAACTTTTTCAAGCTTAGCTATGTGCTTTTTCAAGTGCGGATTCCAAAAGGGGGCTGCATATTCGAGTTTTGGCCTCACATAGGTTACATAAATATTTCTGAACATTTCCTTGTCCATGTGCCTGAAGGCTACCCTTACATTTGATAAGAATGCATATGCTGCCCTTACTATGCCATTTATATGTATTTCTGGAGACAAATCTGCCAGTATGTTTAGTCCTAGATCTCTCTCATTTTCTGTCTCTTGAAGTTGTACTCCAGCCACCGAGTAGTCAAGCTTGGGCCTTCTTGCACTTGTACCCATTCTCATTACCTTACATTTTGAAGTATTGAATTTCATTAGCCACTTTTCTGACCACTCATGCAGATTATTTAGATCCTCCTGAAGTTCTCTACCATTGTTCTCGTTTTTTACTTTCTTCACAATCCTTGCATCATCTGCAAACATATTCATGAATGAATTTACAGACTCTGGTAGGTCATTTACATATACAAGGAACAAAAGTGGCCCTAAAACTGAACCCTGTGGAACTCCACTACTAACTCTTCTCCATTCAGACACTGAGTGTCTTACTCTAACCCTCTGTTCCCTTCCTTCTAAGTAAGTTTTTATCCATTCCAAAACATTTCCACCTATTCTAGCCATTGATTGCAGCTTCCTAATAAGTCTCCCATGTGGAACAGTGTCAAACGCTTTCTGGAAGTCTAGGAATATGCAATCTGCCCAGCCCTCTCTTTCCTGTAAGATTTGGCTTACCTCATGTGTGTGTGTGTGTGTGTGTGTGTGTGTGTGTGTGTGTGTGTGTGTGTGTGTGTGTGTGTGTGTGTGTGTGTGTGTGTGGGTGTGGGTGTGGGTGGGTGGGTGTTAGTGATAATCAAATCGTGATTACTGAAGCGAGCCCAATGCTCGTAACCCCCCGTCTTCCGGTCAGTTTCATATTTATATTCATTGATACTTGTTATAAATGTCCTTAAAACTATGACTGCCGTTATCAAAAACAAATTTCTCGCTTAGCAAATTCCAATCTTCAACTATTTTTATACTAAAAAGTACTTAATTACATAATGCAAAGAAGTTTTCTTACGAAGCTTCAAACAATGACCTATAGTTCTAGAGCCAGCCATATCAAAATGTCGATCTCCCATCCACTCTCTCAAAATTATGGAGGACTTTTAAAAAACGTCACCATATTCCTCTCATTCTTCTAATTTCAAGTACTGGAAAGTCTAATTTCTTCAGCCTCTCTTCATAACTGAGATTGCGTATTTCTGGCATCATTTTCGAAGCATGTCTTTGAACTTTTTCTAGTGCATTTATATGCTATCCAAAGTGTGGATTCCAAATGGGTTCTGCATATTCAAGCTATGGCCTCACATAAGATGCATAAATATTCTGAATATTTCCTTGTCTATTTGCTAAGAAAACATGCACAGCCCTTACAATGCCATTTATGTGCATTTCTGGAGACAAATTAGCCAGTATATTTACCCATTGATCTTTCATTCTCTGTCCCTTGAAATTCTTCACCTGCTATTAAGAACCCAAACTCGGGCCTTCTTGCACTTGTACCCATTCTCATCACCTTATGCTTTAAAGCATTGAATTTCATTAGCCACTTTTCTGACCAATCATGCACACTCTTTAAGTCTTCCTGAAGTTCTCTAGTATTGCTCTCGTCTTTTCCTTTCTTCACAATCTTTGTACCTTCTGCAAATATATTTAAAAATGCAAATACAGACTCCAGTAGGTCATTTACATATACAAGGGACAAAAGAGGCTCTAAAATTGTACCCTGTGGAGCCCCACTACTAACCTTTTTCCAGGTTAGTAGTGTCTTACTTCAACTCTCGGTTCCTTTCCATAAAAGAAGTTTTTAACCATTTCAAGACACTTTAACCTATTCTTGCCTCTACTTGCAGCATCTTAATAAGTCTCCTATGTGGGACCGTATAAGATACCTTGTGTGTGAGTGTGCAATTACCTGATTGTCATTACCTAATTGTTCTGTGTGTGTGTGTGTGTGTGTGTGTGTGTGTGTGTGTGTGTGTGTGTGTGTGTGTGTGTGTGCGTGTGTGTGTGTGTGTGTGTGTGTGTAATTACCTAATTGTTCTTACTGGAAAGAGCCCACTGCTAGTAACTCCAAGTCTCCTGGTCGGCTCCATTTTTTTTATTCAGTATTACTTATCATACTTGTCCTTAAAGCTATGAATTGAGGTAGCATTAACTACCTCCTCGCTAAGCGAATGCCAATCATCAATTACTCTTACACTAAAAAAGTACTACCTTACATCTTGCAAAGACGTTTTCTTACGAAGCTTCAAACTACGACCTCTTGTTATAGAGCTTGTCAAATCAAATATCAATCCCAAATCACTCTGTCAAAACCATGAAAGAATGTACAAAACGTCACCATATCCCCCCTCATTCTTTTAGCTTTGAATATCAAAGCTTGGTTCTACTCGCACTTGTAATCATTCTCATTACCTTACATTTTGAAGTACTGAATATCATTAGCAACTTTTGTGACCACTCATGCAGATTATTTAGGTATACCTGAAGTTCTTTACCATTCTTCTCATCTTTTACTTTCTTCACAATCTTTGCATCATCTGAAAACATATTCAAATGGTGTATAGTCATTTATTAAACAAGGAACGAAAGTGGCCATAAAACTGAACTCTGTGGAACCCTACTACTAACCCTTTTCCATTCAGACACTGACTGCCTTACTCTAAACTTCTGTTCCCTTCCTTCTAAGTTAGTTTTAATCAATTCCAAGACATTTCCAACTATTCTCGACATCGCTTGCAGCTTCTTAATAAGCCTTCCCTGTAGGACCGTATCATATGCCTTTTGAAAATCTAGGAATATGCAATCTGCCCAGCCCTCTTTTTCCTGTAAGATCCAGCTTACTTCATCATATATTTTAAATAAGTTTGTCACAGTTAACCTGCAATCTCTGAAGCCATGTTGTCTCACTGACAAAAAGTTGAAGGATTTCAAGTGTAAAGAAATGTGTGTTCTTTGTAGTTTCCCCATAACTTTGCATACTCTGCTGGTCAAGGATACAAGCCTCTAGTTTAGAGCTATATCCCTCCTTCCCTTTCTGAAGACAGGTGCCACTTTCGATTATTTCCAGCATCTTTCGATTTCCCCAGATTCCAGTGATTTTTCAAATGTGATCCATAGTGCCACCGATATTGGTTTAGTGCATTTCTTAAGTACATAAGGGGATATATCATAAGGACCTGTAGCTTTATGGGCAACTAAGTCCATCAACGCTTTGCATACCTCTGTGGCTGAAAAGATTATATTCTCTATTACCGGCCCATGGACTTCTTACTCTGCAATCTGATAGGGTGGAGTTATTTTCTGCTGGGAATGAAGACTGAAACTCTTTGACCTTCAGTTTTCCTTAAATAAAGCTGTGGAATAATTTGGGATTTCCTTTAGCCTTACTGGTGATATTCCTTTCATAATTTCTCTCTGGCTCTATTTTTTTACTTAGATAATAATTCCTTGCTCTTTCATAGGTCTGCCAATCACTTATGCTTTTGTTCTCCTCCTAAACCTTTTCCAGTATTTGTCTCTTCACTCCTTAGTTCTCTTACACTCATTATTGGCATGAATAACTCCTATTTTGGTTGAAGGTATGCAACAGGTGACTATCTTACAATATTCCTCTCAAAAGATTTCATACATATCCTTTACAGATTTTTGCAAAATTAGGTCGTATGGTCAATAATAGCAAAAACTCTATTGAATTTGATGCAATCTTCTTTTGGATAGTTCCTCCTCCTATCCTTCACAGTGCCGCTACTTTCAGGCAGAATATCTGTGATAATATACTCCATCAACAACACAAAGTGGTCACTTTTTCCAGTTGGTGGTTCATACTCAATTTTTTTTCAATATCCAACACATTAGCTGTGAATATTAGATCAAGCAGTGATAGCTCATCCCCACCCCTTGGCACTGTTGGTAACCACTGTGCGGGTTAAATTTATCAAATCTATCTCTCTATGATTAAAAGCTCCAATAATCAAAATCCTACACTTTCTCTCTTGTGTGATATTAACAACTTACTTTCTTACTTTAATAGTACCTATATAAGTTTCCTCATAAACTTCTAGCCTATGTTGATTCCTTGGTAGGTTATGTTCAACAGGTATTATATTGCTCTTTGAATTGGTATTTATGCGAGCAACAAGAAATTCCTTCTATAGCAAATTTTATTTCTTCAACCTGAAATCTTTCACTTATGAGCAATGCTATCCCTGTTTCTGCCTAACTTAGTCTCTGTAATCTCTACTATATCTGGTTACTGTTGTGAATCCTATCCTTTAATTCTGTTACCTTACCAGCTATTCCATCAGCATCCGTTTATAGCAATCTTAATTAGACTACATCCCTTGATCTTCTAACATTATCTAGTTTATCTTTCTTTTGGCTGGAAGAACTCTGAAACAAACAAAAAAAATTTTTCTTCTTCATATCTTCCCTCATTTAACCTTCTAGCTTCTTGGAACAAGTTTTTGATACTTTCCACTGTTCAAAATTCTCGGAGATCTCTTAGATTTTTTGCCCTCATCAATACTTCACTATTTGTGTCCCTCCTCTCAAAAGCTGTTTTCATTATTTATACCTTTCCCTCCATAGAACATTTACCAATTTGGTGAATACTTACAACATTCTCTGGACCACATACTACTTCAAGCTTCCTTATGAGGTCTAAAACCCTAGATTTATTACATTCAAGTCTCCCTGCAATGTTGACTCCTGGGATTCACTTATATGAGATTACCACTGACTTCTCTTTATAATGTGCCTGATTGATCAGTGGATTTACCCTTTTAATCACAATAACTTTCATTTCTTCTTTTACTGTTACTTTGTAGTCAATAGTATTTACATTTTCCAATACCACCTCCCTCACTGTCTCTTTTACTGGCACATTTTGCTTAACTGCATCTGCAAAGGAACTTGTAATAGCCTCATATTCCTTATTTAGCTCCTGAAACTCTTTTCTAAACTGCTTGATGTTATCCTTTAACTGGACATTCCAAGCTGCAATCTTGTCTCTCTCAGAAGAGAGCAATGAAACAACATTTACATCATTCAGGTTGTCACTCAACTGTTTGTTGTTATCTCCTTGTTTAGAAATTATGATTTCTAGTTTATTTTTTCCCCCTTCAGCCTTTTCATTAGTTTTTCTAGTTCTCTTCTCTCTTCCTCCTGTGCTTTGTTAGAATATTCAAAATTTCTTATCATCTCTCTAAGAATTTAATTCTCTTTCGTTTTTCTATCCATATTACATATATTACCATCCAGGCTCGTTACAAGGGTCACAAGGTATGTGTGTGTAAGCACCTACGTCTAATTACCTAATTGTGCTTACGGGAAAGAGCCCCATGCTCATAACTCTCCATCTTGTGGTCGATTTCATATTTGTACTCAGTGATACTTACCATACTTGTCCTTACAACTATGAATTGACTTACTATTAACTACTTCCTCGCTTAACAAATTCAAATCATCAACTACTCATACACTAAAAATGTACTTCCTTACATCCTGCAAAGAAATTTTCTTATGAAGCTTCAAACTATGCACTCTATATCCAGAACCTGCCATATCAAAATATCGAGCCCTATCTACTCTATCATAACCATGAAGAAATTTAAAAACTGTCACCATATCCCCCCTCAATCTTCTACTTCGAGTGATGGTAAGTCTAATTCCCTCAGCCTCTCATCATAACTGAGATTGAGTATTTCTAGCACCAGTTTCGTGGCATGTCTCTGGACTTTTTCCAGCTTAACTATGTTCTTACATTTAGAAGTATTGAATTTCATTAGCCACTTTTCCGACCACTGATCCTGACTATTTAGGTCTTTCTGAAGTTCTGTGTGTAACTACCTAATTGTCGCTTATGGGAAAGGGCCCCAATCTCGTAACTTCCCGTTTCCTGGTCGGTTCCATTTTGCAGTTAATCATACTTATCATACTTGTCCTTAATACAATGGATTGAGTTAGTATTAATTACCTCATCGCTACTCTAGCAAGCTTCAAACTATGGCCTCTGGTTCCAATGCCAGCCATATCAAAATATCGATCCCTATCCACTCTGTCATAACCATGAAGGTATTTAAAAACCGTCAATATAACCCCCTCATTCTTCTAGCTTCAAGTAATGGTAAGTCTAATTTCCTCAGCCTCTCATCATAACTAAGACTGCGTATTTCTTGCGCCGGTTTCATGGCATGTCTTTGAACTTTTTCCAGCTTAACTAACTGCTTTTTCAAGTGTGAATTTCAAATAGGGGGCTGCACATTCAAGCTTTGGCCTCACATAGGTTACATAAATATTTCTGAACATTTCCTTGTCCATGTGACTGAAGGCTACCCTTACATTTGCTAAGAAATCATATGCTGCCTTTACTATACCATTAATATGCATTTCTGGAGACAAATCTACCAGTACATTTACTCTTAGATCTCCCTCATTCTCTGTCTCTTGAAGCTCTGCTCTTGCTATTGAGTAGTCAAGCTTGGACCTTCTTGCACTTGTACCCATTCTCATTACCTTATATTTAGAAGTATTTAATATCATTAGCCACTTTTCTGACCACTCATGCAGACTATTTAGGTCTTCCTGAAATTTCCTACCATTGTTCTCATCTCTTACTTTCTTCACAATCTTTGCATCATATGCAAACATATTTATGAATGAATTTGCAGACTCAGGTAGGTCATTTACACATACAAAGAACAAACGTGGTCCTAAAACTGAACCCTGTGGAACTCCACTTCTAACTCTTCTCCATTCAGACACTGAGTGTCTTACTCTAATCCTCTGTTCCCTTCCTTCTAAGTAAGTTTTTATCCATTCCATAACAGTTTCTCCTATTCTCGCCAGTGCTTGCAGCTTCCTAATAAGTCTCCCATGTGGGACCGTGTCAAATGCTTTCTGGAAGTCTAGGAATATGCAATCTGCCCAGCCCTTTCTTTCCTGTAAGATTCGGTTTACCTCATCATAAAATTCTAATAAGTTTGTCACTGTTGATCGACCTTCTCTGAAGCCATGTGGTCTCTGACAAAAAGTTGAAGAATTCCAAGTAGATTTTCCATAACTTTGCAAACTATGCCGGCCATGGAAACAGGTCTATTGTTTAGAGCTGTATCCCTCCTTCCCTTTTTTGAAGATAGGTACCACGTTTTCTTGTTTCCAGCATCTTGGAATCTCTCCTGATTCCAGCCATTTTTCAAATATGATTCTTAGTGTGTGTGTATATATATGTGTGTGTGTGATTACCTAATTGTGATTACCTAATCGTGCTTACGGGAAAGAGCCCAGAGCTCGTATCTTCCCGTCTCCTGATCGGTTCCATTTTATACTTAGTGATACTTATCATACCTGTCCTTAAAACTATGGATTGAGATAGCATTAACTACCTCCTCGCTTAGCCAATTCCAATTATCAACTACTCTTACACTGAAAAAGTATTTTCTTACATCCTGCAAAGAAGTATTCTTACGAAGCTTCAAACTATGACCTCTAGTTCTAGAGCCAGCCATATCAAAATATCGATCCCTATCCACTTTATCATAACCATGAAGGAATTTAAAGACTGTCACCATATCCCCCCTCAATCTTCTAGCTTCGAGTGATGGTAAGTCTAATTCCCTCAGCCTCTCATCATAACTGATATTGCGTATTTCTGGCACCAGTTTCGTGGCATGTCTTTGAACTTTTTCAAGCTTAGCTATGTGCTTTTTCAAGTGCTGATTCCAAAAGGGGGCTGCATATTCGAGTTTTGGCCTCACACATGGGCAATGCTATTATGGGTGCCTAATCTGTATGTGGATGGAGTAATGAGAGCAGTACAAGAAAAAGTTTTGGGTCGAGGAGCTAAAAAATGGAGGGAGGCAGCTGGAAGAATTCATTCTTATATTCACTGATGGTATTGCACTGGAGCCTGATTTGGATGTAAAACGGCAGGGACTGGAGGAAGGTCTTAAAATGGCAAGTGAAAGGGGTATTATGGGAAATAGTGTTGAGAATGTTAAAGTTCGTGAGACGTTGTAGACATGGTGAGTGGAGTATTTTGGAGCATAATATAAACGGTCTGGCACTCATATTGGACAGAAGTTTTAAATATCTGAGACACTACGTAAAAGAATTTTGTAGTCATGGACTGGAGACAAACCACAGAGTAGGAGAAGAGAAGAGGCTTTTGGGAGAAATGAGTAATATGTAGAAAAGATCCTTAGTAAAGCAGATTAAGATTGGAAATTTATGGTGAGTGTAGGGCTTTCAAAACAGTTGAAGGAAGAATAATAAATTACTAAAAAGGAAGTACCTGAGAAAAATGAAAAAAGTAAAGGTTCCATTGTAGGAAATAATTGTTGGGATAGGGAGGAACAGAGATGGCTTACCTACTTTGGTAAGAATGAATAAACAACGGATCCAAGTGTTCAAACTACAACTAACATATACTTAAGAAATATAAGGCGAGGGGGGTGGATATATATATATTATATATATATAATATATATATATATATATATTATATATATATATATATATATATATATATATATATATATATATATATATATCATCAGCTTGCGTTGATTAAGCCAAGGATGACTGAATTGATAGGTTAGTTTTACTCAAATCATTCCAGGTTTGGATGTGGAGCTTGGCTATGAAAGCATGTGTCAAGAATGCTGCATTGATCAAGTGTCCTGTGTGGCGGGCATAATATCAAAGAATAGCCTCACCGTATTCCCTGCGTGTCGTAAAAGGCGACTAAAAGTGGACGGGGCGGGGGGACTAGGAATCCCCCCCCTTGTACAAACCTCCTGTGAGGCATCATAGAAGAGGGAGAGTAGAGGGGAGTATAACTGCTCCCCTTACTGTGTCTTCTTTGATGTCGGCTACCCCCACTTTTAAGGGGAAAC
>JAXCGZ010008144.1:0-53736 GCA_037179515.1 Halocaridina rubra
AACTGGGACTCAAACCTAGGACACATAACCTACTGTGCCAAGGAGCTACCAAGTACACCACAGGAGATTAAAAGGGAAACAAACCTTACAGCTTTATCTGCTATACTAGGAATGAACGCATTCTATCTGAATGCCAATCTGTTCATATTACAGATCCGCCCAACCTTACTCGTAGCTTCGTTTTCGCATTTAATTCAAATCTCAATCTAATTAGGGATCAACAATAATCAAATAAGCATATTACCATATGTGTAAACTTGAATCGTATTTTACCCTGACTGAGATTTGAACCTAGGACACATACTTACTATGCCAAGGCACTACCAACTACACCACAGAAGTTTAAAAAGCATTCTATCTGAATGCCACTCTGATCATATTACAGTTTCCCCCAACCTCATTCACGACTTCGTTTTCGCATTTATTTCAAATCTCAATTTAATTAGAGATCTACAATAAACAAATAAGCACATTACCATATGTGAAAACATGAATCATATCTTACCACGAGTGGGACTCAAAGCTGGGACACATGATTACTGTGCCAAGGCACTACCAACTACACCACAGAAGGCTAAAAGAGAGGAGGCGAAGCCTTCTACAGGAGGGTATAAACCACAAAAAGTAAAAAGGAAGTAACAGGAAAACAAACCTTACAGCTTTATCTGCTATATTAGGAATGAACGCATTCTATCTGAAAGCGACTCTGCTCATATTACAATTTCCCTCAACCTCACTCGTGGCGTTGTTTTCGCATTTAATTCAAATCTCAATCTAATTAGGGATCAACAATAAATGAAATAAGTGAAAACATGAATCATAATTTACCCTGACTGGAACTCGACCCTAGGACACATAATTACCGTGCCAAGGTGCTACCACCTACACCAGAGAAGGTTAAAAGGGAAACAAACCTTACAGTTCTATCTGCTATACTAACAATGAATGCATTCTATCTGAATGAAACTCTCTTCATATTACAATTTCCCCCAACCTCATTCCTGGATTCATTTTTGCATTTATTTCAAATCTCAATCTAATTAGGGATCAACAATAATCAAATAAGCACATTACCATATGTGAAAACATGAATCATATTTTACCCCAAGTGGGAGTAGAATCTAGGACACATAATTACTGTGCCAAGGTGCTACCAACAATAGCACAGAAGCTTAAAAGGGAAACAAACATTACAACTTTATTTGGTATACTAGGAATGAACGCATTTTATCTGAATGCCACTATGGTCATATTACGGTTTCCCCCAACTTCATTTGTGGCTTTGTTTTCGCATTTAATTCAAATCTCAAATTAATTAGGGATCAACAATAATCAAATAAGTGCATTACAATGTGAGAAAATTAATCACATTTTACCCCGACTGGGACTCAAACCTATACAAGTTTATCTGGTATACTAGCAATGAATGCATTCTATCTGAATGCCACTCTGTTCATATTACAGTTTCCCCCAACCTTACTCTTAGCTCCGTTTTTGCATTTAATTCAAATCTCAATCTAATTAGGGAGCAACAATAATTAAATAAGCATATCACCATATGTGGAAACTTGAATCATATCTTACCCTGACTGAGATTCGAACCTAGGACACATAATTACTATGCCAAGGAGCTACCAACTACACCACAGAAGGTTAAAAAGGAAACAAACCATACAGCTTTAACTGGTATACTAGGAATGAACACATCCTATCTGAATGCCACTCTGATCATATTACAATTTCCCCCAACCTCACTCATGGCACTGTTTTCGCATTTAATTCAAATCTCAATCTAATTAGGGATCAACATTAAATGAAATAAGTATATTACCATATGTGAAAACATGAATCAAAATTTACCCTGACTGGAACTCTAACCTAGGACACATAATTACTGCGACAAGGCGCTACCAACTACACCACAGAAGGTTAAAAGGGAAACAAACCTTAGAGTTTTATCTGCTATACTAACAATGAATGCATTCTATCTGAATGCCACTCTCTTCATATTACAATTTCCCCCAACCTCATTCCTTGATTCGTTTTTGCATTTATTTCAAATCTCAATCTAATTAGGGATCAACAATAATCAAATAAGCACATTACCATATGTGAAAACATGAATCATATCTTACCATGAGTGGGACTCGAACCTAGGACACATGATTACTGTGCCAAGGCACTACCAACTACACCACATAAGGCTAAAAGGAAAATAAACCTATTCATGGCTTCGTTTTTGCATTTAATTCTAATCTCAATCTAATTAGGGAACAACAATAATCAAATAAGCACATTACCATATGTGAAAACATGAATCATATTTTACACCGAGTGGGACTCGAACCTAGGACACATGATTACTGTGCCAAGGCACTACCAACTACACCACAGAAGGTGAAAAGGAAAACAACCCTTACAGCTTTATCTGCTATACTAGGAATGAACGCATTCTATCTGAATGCAACTCTGTTCATATTACAATTTCTTCCAATCTCACTCGTGGTGTCGTTTTCGCATTTAATTCAAATCTCAATCTAATTAGGGATCAACATTAAATGAAATAAGTATATTACCATATGTGAAAACATGAATCAAAATTTACAATGACTGGAACTCTAACCTAGGACACATAATTACTGTGCCAAGGCGCTACCAACTACACCACAGAAGGTTAAAAGGGAAACAAACCTTACAGTTTTATCTGCTATACTAACAATGAATGCATTCTATCTGAATGCCACTCTCTTCATATTACAATTTCCCCCAACCTCATTCCTTGCTTCGTTTTTGCATTTATTTCAAATCTCAATCTAATTAGGGATCAACAATAATCAAATAAGCACATTACCATATGTGAAAACATGAATCATATCTTACCATGAGTGGGACTCGAACCTGGGACACATGATTACTGTGCCAAGGCACTACCAACTACACCACAGAAGGCTAAAAGGAAAACAAACCTATTCATGGCTTCGTTTTTGCATTTAATTCTAATCTCAATCTAATTAGGGAACAACAATAATCAAATAAGCACATTACCATATGTGAAAACATGAATCATATTTTACACCGGGTGGGACTTGAACCTAGGACACATGATTACTGTGCCAAGGCACTACCAACTACACCACAGAAGGTGAAAAGGAAAACAAACCTTACAGCTTTATCTACTATACTAGGAATGAACGCATTCTATCTGAATGCAACTCTGTTCATATTACAATTTCCTCCAATCTCACTCGTGGTGTCGTTTTCACATTCAATTCAAATCTCAATCAAATTTGGGATCAACAATAAATGACATAAGCGCATTACCATATGTGAAAACATGAATCATAATTTACCCTGACTGGGACTCGAACCTAGGACACATAATTAGTGCCAAGGTGCTACCAAATACACCAGAGAAGGTTAAAAAGGAAACAAACCTTACAGCTTTATCTGGTATACTACGAATAAATGCATTCTATCTGAATGCCACTTTGAATATATTACAGTTTCCCTCAACCTCATTTGTGGCTTTGTTTTTGCATTTAATTCAAATATCAATCTAATTAGGGAACAACAGTAATCAAATAAACACATTACCACATGTGAAAACGACGATGACAGTGGAGAGGAGGAGAGAGAAGATATCGACGACCCACAACCAGGACCCCCCAGCGATTCTCCACCGAGAAAACAATTGTTCGTGGCAAGCAGGGGATGGTTCGCCAAGTTTCAAAAACGCTATGGCCTAAAGAGCGTTTTGGTTTATGGCGAAGCTGCCTCTGCATATACAGCTGCAGCTGAAGATTATGTGAACAACGATTTTAAGAAAATTATCGCTGAAGGGGAATATGTTCCTGAGCAAGTGTTTACCAAGGATGAGACTGGGTTATTTTGAAAGAGAATGCCGTCTCGCACTTTGCTCTTCAAGGAAGAAGCTAAAGCCCTGGGATTTAAAGCGCACAAAGACCTCATTACCTTCATTATGTGCGGGAATGCTGCAGGCTTCATGTTAAAGCCCGGGCTTATCTACAAGTCTAAGAACCCTAGGGATTTGAAAAATAAGAATATGCTGCCAGTGTATTGGATGCATAACCCTAAGGCCTGGATCACGAAAAGCCTCACATCGGACTGGTTTCACCAATGTTTTATCCCTTAGGTCAAAATATATCTTGAGGAAAAGGGCCTTGAAATAAAAGTCCTTCTTCTGATGGATAATGCTGGTGGCCACGCAACTATTATCTATCTACCTTGACAGTTTCCCCCTTTAATTGGGGGGTAGCCGACATCAAAGAAAGAAAACAATAAGGGGATTACTTTGCTCTATGGGCAATGTCGAGGGAGCTAGCGACCGTTCAGATGGCACTGCTGGAGTACCACAGCCCATCCTCACGGCTCTTCCACGACCTGTGTCGCTTCACAACTGCCAACTCCTCCTACTGCCCCTACCACAGTGCTACCTCTGTAAGATGCAGCCCCATGGCAACAGCAGATGCCCATCAGAGCTGCGTCACAATCGCTCGCCACTCATTCCTATTCCTAGTACGCTCGCTTGCTTCCCTCACATCAATTCTCCTACCATTCAGGGCTCTCCTTACTCCATCCATCCATCCAAACCTAGGCCTCCCTCTAGCATTTCTCCCATCAACTCTCGCATTCATCACCTTTTTCAGCAGTCTTTCATCATCCATCCTTTCCACATGGCCAAACCATCTCAGAACATTCATATCTACCCTGGCTGCAATTTCTCTCCTCACTTCCGTTCTTGCTATCACCACTGCATTCCTAACCCTATCCAACCGAGATACACCAATCATACTCCTCAGGCATTTCATCTCAAACACATTTAGTTTCCGTCTCTCACTTACTTTCAATCCCCATAACTCTGATCCATACACCACAGTTGGCACAACCACTTTCTCATACAAAACTTTCTTAACATTCATTTCCAACCCTCTATTCTTCATCACTCCTTTCAATGCACCCAACACTTTACACCCTTCATTCACTCTGTGACACACATCAGCTTCCACTCCACCATTTGCAGCTATAACCTAGCCTAAATACTTAAACTGATCAACTTCCTCAAGTGCCTCTTCATTCAACATAACATTCAAACCAGCACCATCTTCATTTCTTGTACACCTCAAATCCTTACTCTTTCCCACATTCACTCGCAACTTCCTTCTCTCACACACCCTTCCAAATTCTGACACTAGCTGACACAGCTTCTCCTCTGAATCTGCCACCACCACAGTATCATCTGCAAACAGCAACTGATTCAGCTCCCACTCGTTATTATCCCCATCTACCATTCTCAAACCTCAACCGCGCACTCGCTCATTCACCTCCCTTACAACTCCATCAATATACAAATTGAACAGCCATGGTGACATCACACATCCCTGTCTCAGTCCCACACTCACTGGAAACCACTCACTCATTTCATTCCCTACCTTAACACAAGCTCTACTCCCTTCATACAAACTCTTCACTGCATGCAACAATTTACCATTAATTCCATATAATCTCAAAACATTCCACATTGCCTCTCTCTCAACTCTATCATACGCTTTCTCCAGATCCATAAATGCAAAATACACATCCTTACCCTTTGCTAAATATTTCTCACATAACTGCCTAACTATAAAAATCTGATCTATACAACCTCTACCTCTCCTAAAACCACTCTGCACTTACGCGATCACATTTTCTGTCTTATCCCTAATCCTATTAACCAGTTTCCTACCATACACTTTTCCTACCACACTCAACAAACTTATACCCCTAAAATTACTGCATTCATACATATCTCCCCTACCTTTGTATAGGGGCACTATACAAGCAAGCACCCATTCCATTGGCACCACTGACAACATAAAGCATATATTAAACACTCTCACTAACCATTCCAATGCAGTCGCGCCCCCTTCTTTCAACATCTCTGCTCTCACACCATTCATTCCAGGTGCTTTACCAGCTTTTGCATCATACACTGCCCTTTTCACAACCTCTCTTGTAATCTCTCTCTCATTGTCATCTCCCATTACTGGCACTTGAACACCACCCCACTGCCACTATAGCTGCCTCTCTATCTTCCTCAACATTCAGCAAGCACTCAAAATATTCTGCCCATTTTTTCCTTGCATCGCTCCCTCTTAACATCTGTCCGTTCACATCTTTCACTGTCTCTTCCATCCTCGATCCACCCTTCCTTACTCTCTTCCCTTCTTTCCAAAACTTCTTTTTATTCTCCTCATATGACCTACTAAAATCCTGTCCCCACCAAACATTTGCCAGCCTCTTTTCTTCCTCTACCTTCTGCTTGGTTTCCACATTTTTCTCCCTATATCTTTCATACTTCTCCCTACTTTTACACTGCAGCCATTCCTCAAAAGCCCTCTTTTTCTCTTCCACCTTCATTTTCACCCCTTCATTCCACCACTCACTGCCCCTCCTCATGCCACCTCCAACAAACCTCTTTCCACACACATCACTTGCATGTCCCACAAAACATTCTTTCATCAACCCCCATTCCTCCTCTAACTCCCCAACTTCTCTTTCTTTCACCCTGTCATATGCCACTCTCATCGTGTCCTGATATTCCTGTCTCTTCTCTGGCTTTTTCAACTCTTCCACCTTTACTCTTTCCCTTCTACATCCCCCCACTCTTTTGCTACTACCACTTTTGCTTCAACCAAAAAATGATCTGACATCCCAGCAGCCACACCCCTAAATGCATGTACATCTTTCACTCTACCAATCATGCTCTTTGCTACCAACACATAATCCATCAATGCTCTTTCTTTCACTCTTCCATTTGCCACTCTCATCCATGTATACTTATTTATTAACTTCTTCTTGAAAACACTATTACCTATCGCCAACTCTTGCTCCACACACATATCTAATAGTCTCTCGCCACTCTAATTCCCACCTGGTACCCCATACTTTCCTACAACACCTTCTACCTCTCCATCACCCACTCTGGCATTCAAGTCACCCAACACAACTACATAGTTCCTTCTACTCAGACCATCCACGCACCTAGTTAACTCATTCCAGAATTCATCCCGCTCTTCCTCACTTCTCTCACATCCTGGTCCATACGCACTAACAAAAGCCCAACATTCCCTACCTATCCTAGCCCTAACCCACATCAACCTAGATGACACTTCTTACCATTCCACTACCTTATTTACCATCCATTCACTCAGCAATAATGCCACACCTTCTCTCGCTCTCCCCCTTTCAACCCCAGACACCCTACCCGTCACATCACCAAATGCCACTTCTCCTTTTCCTTTCATCTTCGTCTCACATAATGTCAATACATCCATCCTCTTCATACCAAACATATATCCAATCTCACATCTTTTGCTCTCTATCGTACTACAACCACGCACATTTAGACACCCCAAAACTAGAGTTTGGGGAGAAGTTATTCTCTCCTCTACTCCCCTTCTTCTTTGACGTCTTGCAGGAGGTTAATACAATTGGGGGATTCCTAGACCCCCCGCTCCGTCCACTTTTAGTCGCCTCTTACGACATGCAGGGAATACGTTGGGGCTATTCTTTGATGCTGTGCCCGCTACCACAACTAATCACGAACATGACGGTGTTCAAGTAGAGTTCCTGCAACCAAATACGACATCACTGATTTAGCCTATGGATCAAGGTGTTATTTGTGCGTTCAAGGTCCTCTACACACGAAATGCCCTGGCAAACCTGGTTGAATCCATGGATCTGGACAAAGCATTATCAATGAAGACTTACTGGTGTAACTACACGATTGCTACATGCCTTCAAAATATTCAGAAAGCAATCAATGAGATGAAGCCGGCCACAATCAATGCCAGCGGGAAGAAATTGTGGCCCGAAGTCATCTACGGCAACAAGGGATTTGCTCCTGACGATGTCCATAACTTGGCAGTTGCGAAAGCTGTGAAGTTGGCTGCATTGCTAGGAGGAGAAGGCTTTAAAGATATGATGAACAAAGATGTGAATGAACTGATCGACTGCCACTTGCAACCTTTGACTGATGAAGACTTGGAGGAAATGACAAAATCAGCGGAAATGCACGAAGAAATCGAAGAACCTGGCCTTACACTCAAACGTCTGGCAGCCATGTATGAACATGTGAAAGCAGTCCAACAACTCTCGCAAGAAGATGATGATAATATGGTTCGTTCGGTGCCCTTCTGCAATCTTCTCGACGATGCCATGATTCCTTACCAGCCCATCTTCCAACAAAAGAAGAAACAGCGACAGTAGCTCCCCATTACCATGTTCTTCTCTCGCAAAAAGCAGCCGTAAAGCTGTCATTGTCTGCGGAATAATTTCCTCTGGTGTCTATACACGTCATCATCACCTCATTCACAGTAAGTTTACCTATCACGTTCATACAAATTTACGCTTGCATGCTGTTATTTATAAAGTACAGGGTGGTCTTTTAACAGTGCAGGGAGGGTTTATATAGAGTAAAGGTAAAAATAAATGTAAAATAGCTATGTATATGAGTATGCCATGTCATCATCACCTCATTCATGGTAAGTATACCTATCACTTTCATATATATTTACACTTGCACACTGTTATTAATAGAGTAAAGGGTGGTTTTCTTTAAGTGCAGGGAGGGTTTATACAGTAAAGGTAAAAATAAATGTAAAATATCTATGCATATAGGGAGATCCTACTTCGCGGAAATTCACCTATCGCGGCCGATCTCGGAACCGAAACCCCACGATATACGAGGGATCACTATATATATATATATATATATATATATATATATATATATATATATATATATATATATATATATATATATATATATATATATATATATATATATACAGTGTTACCCCGGTTATTCGCGCTTCTTGGTTCGCTTTCTCACTGTATCGTGTTTTTTTTTGGGATACATTATTTTATTTCATGGGTATATGCAAAAATATTGAAATATTAAAAAAAAAAACTCTCAGTATTTTCATCTTTTTTATTGAAAAAAATATATTTCATTATCTAATTGATAAAAAAAAATTATTTCCCAGCCTACGAATAATAAAACAGTAAAAAATAGTAAAAAACATAAATGTAGATAGATAGATAGATACGTTTATTGACCACCTCTTTTGAAAAGTACAGTATAATCTTTACAAAAGGAATATTTGGTCCAAATTACAATGAATAAATACAATAGATTTAGTACAATCATCAAATAAGTAGATGAACTTTAAATTAATATACACTGTACTAATAACAAAATGATATACGTACGTACAGTATAACTCACAGTATTGCATCATACGAAATAGTGTTCGATAGCGTACAATGTATTGGGGTCGCAGCTACGTGAGCTAGCATATATATTTATATTTCCAGTAATTTTATGATTTTATTGATAAAAAAAATGTATTTATTAGCCTAAGAATAATAAAACAGTAAAAAACATAAATACTAACAGTATTGCAATATGTAAAATACGATACTGCTATCAGCGTTTTGGACAAAGACTCGTTCAGTCTAACTCACGTGTGCGCCGTTCACGTTGTGCTTATTAAACGTTTTGCTTGCGTTCGATAGCGTACAATATATTGGGGTCGCAGCTACGTGAGCTAGCATATATATTTATATTTCCAGTAGTTTCATGATTTTATTGATAAAAAAAACGTATTTCTTAGCCTAAGAATAATATAACAGTAAAATATAGTAAAAAACATAAATACTAACAGTATTGCAACATGTAAAATACAATACCGCTAACAGCGTTTCGGACAAAGGCTTCCACCATCTTCCATTGTCTCGCCTCACTCGTGAGCGCCATTCACGTTGTGCTTATTATTATTAATATGTTTTGCTTGTGATTTTTTTACTCGCATATTTTAACCTTTGCAATGCCTCCCAAGCATCCTTCATCTTCTAAGGCTTTTTGTAGTGAGCCTAAGCAGCAAAGGAAAATGTTAACCATTGTAGATAAAGTGAAACTCTTAGATATGTTGAAAGAAGGAAAAAAATTTGTGGATGTCGGCTGCTAATTTATGTAAACGTAAAAATTATTGTAAAATATGGAACCTATGTATGTCAAGTCATCATCACCTCATTCACGGTAAGTTTTCCTATCACTTTCATAAAAAAAATTACGTTGCTTGCTGTTATTTATAATGTAAAGGGTGTTTTTTTAACAGTACAGTGAGGGTTTATACAGTGTAAACGTAAATATACATTAAAATATCTATGTACATATAGGCTGATCCTACTCCGCGGATTTCCTGGTTCGCGCCGGGTCCCGGAACCGAACTATCGCGACAAGTGAGGTAACACTGTATATATATATATATATATATATATATATATATATATATATATATATATATATATATATATATATATATATATATATATATATATATATATATATATATATATATATATACTGGGAGTCCTCACTTTAAGCTGTCCTAGTTACAATATTTTGTCGTTATGATGAAGGCCCAGAAATCAATTTTTCACCCTACTTGGTTTGAGAGGTATATACAAACTTTGCACACTGAACAGTTTGTGAGTGTGGTGAACAAATACACAGCTAGCAGCACTGCTGTATACGTATATATAAAGTTAATGTCTTTATTTGTTTATTTGGCTTTTAAAAAAATTACATTTAATGTACAGGGGTTCCCAGTTTTATGTTGTTCTGAGTTACATCGTTCCACTGTTATGTCGGAGGCCAATAAATAATTAATAAAATATTAATAAAAAAATTTTTTGACCTGCCTGGGTGTTGCGGTAAATTCAAACTGCGTGCGCTGAACAGTTTGTGAGCATGGCAGACAAATACACAGCTAGCAGCAGAGTTAATGGCTTCATAAATTTATTTGTTTATGTATTTGGTTATATTGAAGAATTATATGGAATTTAAAAAAAAAAAAAAAACCTTGCTGTGTATACAATTTTATGCGAAATAATTTATTGTGTGTCGCAAAAGAATGCAGCATTACATGGCATAAAGAGGAAGAAGAACCACCACTCATTTTAATTTCGTCCGCCATATTATGCCTTGTGTTCATCTGCTCTCTCATTTGTTTTGCTCGCTATTGACATTATAATGTCTCCCAAGCATAGTGGTGATAGTTCTGATGGCAGTGCTAAGGAGAAAAGAAAAGCCATTACCATGGAAAAACTTGAAATAGTAAAGTGCTCAGAAAAGGAAGATACTACTACGAACATTGTCCAAGAACTTGGATTAGCCCGTACAACACTGGTGATGATCAATAATGATAAAGATCGCATCCGTGAACACGTGAAGAGTTCTACTCCTATGATGTCCAATGTGAGTACTGAGCAGCGCAGTTATATTGAAAACTTATAAGGAATTTAAATACAAAAAGTACCAAACACCTGGCCGTATATACGATTTTATGCAAAATAGTTTATTGAGTGTCGAGAAAGAATATGGCATCACATGACAGTAGAAGAGGAAGAACCACCTCGCAGTTTACTCTCGACCACCATATTATGCCTCGTGTTCATCTGCTCTTACATTCGTTTCGCTCGCTATTGACATTATTATGTCTTCCAAGCATAGTGGTGATAGTTCTGATGACAGTGCTAAGAAGAAAAGAAAAGCCATTACCATGGAAAAATTTGAAGTTGTAAAACGCTCGAAAAAGGGAGAAACTGCTACGAACCTTGTCCCCGAATTCGGATTAGCCAGTATAACCCTGGAGATGAGCATTAACGATAAAGATCGCATCCCTGAACATGTGAGAGGTTCTACTCTTATGATGTCCAATGTGATTACTAAGCAGTGTAGTTGCCTTATGATCTAGATGGAAAGATTGCTAGAGCTTTAGCTAGATGACCAGCATCACAGTATATCGCAGTGAGGGGGAAAGGAGTAGAGGTGAAGTGCGTGTGGCCAGTAGGGATTGGTTTAACTGTATTAAGAGTCGTTCTTATCTGCATAACCTAAGGGTGCAGGTGCAAGGTGAAGCTGCTAGAGGTGATGAATAATCAGCAAAAGGGTTTCCCAGTGTGTTATAAGAAATAATTAGGGAGGGGGGCTACCATGTTGAACAAGTATTTAATATGGATGTGTCTGGCTTGTTTTGGAAGTGCATGCCTAGCCGTACGTACATCGCCAAGGAGGAGAAGACAGCATCACCATAAAGTCTGCAAGGAGAGAGTGACCTTGATTTTGGGGGTTAATGTTACTGGAGACTTTAAGCTGAAGCCCTTGTTAGTTTACCTGACAGAAAACCCAAGGGCATTTGAAAGAAACAACTACCAGTAGTCTAGAAGTTGAACAAGAAGGCCTGGATAACCCTAGGCTTTCAGATATTTGAGGACTGATTCAACAACGATTCTGTGCCTGAAGTGGAGAGGAACTGTGCCTCAAAGGGTCTGCCCTTTAAGGTGTTGCTATTGCTGGACAATGCCCTAGTCACCCTCCCCATTTGGATGTTTTTCATCCTTATGTCAAGGTGGTTTACCTTCCACCTAATACCACTGCATTGTTACAGCCAATGGATCAGGGGGTCATTGCCTCTTTCAAGGCCTACTACATCTGAAGTACAATTGCTATGACTCTCAAGGCAACTGAGAAGGAAAAGAACTAGACTCTCAAGGACTTCTGGAAGTCATAAAATATTCTTGATGCTGTGAAGAATATTGCTGATGCTTCGGAGGAAATGAAGCAGACAAACTGGAATGAGATATGGAAGAAACTCTGTCCCTATTTTGTGAATGACTTCCAGGGCTTTGAGGAGACAGTTGAGGCTGTCACCAAGAATGAAGCTGCCCAAACTACGGAGCTCAAATTGGAGGTGGAGCCTGATGATGTAAAAGAGCTTCTGGAATCTCGTGGAAAGGAGTTATCTGCTGACAACCTCATTCAACTGGAGAAGCAGATGGTTGATAAGAATGAAGAAATACCTAGCCCAGAGCCCAAGAGATTCACAACCAAGGAATTGGAAGAAAACCTTGCCCTAGTAGAGGAAGCACTGGCAAAGCTCGAAGCTCAGGACTCCAACACTGCCAGGTACACTAAGAATGCCAGAGTAATAATGATGCCTAGCGGTGTTACAAGGAAATGTGGAAGAAGAAGAGGGCATCCTTGCAGACTCGCCTTGACCAATTCTCCAAGCAAGTAGAGCTCCAAACGACAGATCCTGTACCCTCTACCTCAGGTGCCTATATAAGCTCACCTGCCCCAGTATCTCATATCATCTGCTACATGTTCTTTTGCCTCTCCAGCCTTACCTGGCCCAGTCTCCTCAACACCTGCCTCTCCAGTTTCCTCCTCCTTATAAGCTTCTCTCCCCCTCCCTTGCAATGCCCCTTCCAGTAAGCAAGTCGACCACATGAGTAAAGGTAAGCAATATTGTACTGTATACTGTAATGTGCAGTAGTGTATTTTTACTATTTTTATGTTTTGGATTACACAAGTAAAGGTAAGCAATACTATGAAGCTTAGTTTAACTATTTTTGTCTTAAATTATTTTTCTATGTTTTAGAGTATATGTTTTCAATACTGGTGGGGAAGTAGGTTAAAATTTACATGTTTTTCGACTTACATCAAATTCCAGGTTAAGTCAGCTGTCAGGAACGGAACCCTGACGTTAAACGGGGACCCCCTGCATTTACAAAATTACCAAAGACATAGCCATAAAAACAATCTTCAACTGAAATAGTTCGTTGAGCGTGGCGAAAGAATACATCGTCATTAAACTGAGAAAAACAAGAAGAAGCATTGCTCAGTTCACTCCTATGCACCATATTGTCCTCGTTCTCATGCACTCTTTCGTTGGTTTCGCTAATGTTCGCTCATTATTGATTTAAACCTAGCCTCAAAAGTATGCTGGTAATTCTTCTGATGGCAGTGCAGCAAAGAAAAGGAAAGCCATCACCATGGAAGTTAAAGTAGAAATAGTAAAATGCTCAGAGAAGGGAGAGACTGCTACCAACATTGGCCGCTCACTGAGAAGAAGTCGTTCGACAGTGGCAACGATCATTAAGGATAAAGATTGCATCCTTACACATGTGAATGGTTCTGCTCCAATGATGTCCACTGTGATTACTAAGCAGCGTAGTTGGCTAATGATTAACATGGAAAGGCTATTAGTGCTTTGGCTGGATGACCAGCATCGATGGCATAATCCAGTGAGCATCCTATTGATTCAGGGGAAAGCGAATAGATTGTTTAATGTCTTGAAAAAGGAAAACAGGGTAGGGAGTGAAAGTGAAGACTTTGTGGCCAGTAGTGGTTGGTTTATACATTTTAAGACTTATCTAATTGCATAGTCTGAGGGTGCAAGGTAAAGCTGCTAGTGGTGATGAGAAAGCAGCAAGTTTCCCAGTGTGTTAAAAGAAATAATTAGGGAGGTGAGTTACTGTGCCGAATAAGTATTAAACGTGGATGAGTCTGGCTCGTCCTGGAAGAGCATGCCTTGTCGTATGTATATCGCCAAGGAGAAAAAGATAGTACCAGGCCATAAAGTCAGCAAGGAGAGACTGACTTTGGTTCTGGGGGCAACAGATGCTGGCAATTTCAAGCTGAAGCAGTTGTTGGTTTACTTGGCAGAAAATCCAAGGGCATTCAAGGGTATTTGGGTGGGTCAACTGCCTGTCATCAGGAAGTTGAACAAGAAGGTTTGGATGACCCTTCAATTATCTGAGGACTAATTCAGCTACCATTCTGTGGCTAAAACAGAGAGGTACCGTACTTTCAAGAATCTGCCCTCACTCCATATACGGTGGACAACAGGTGTGTGGTGGCGGTAAAGAGAGAGCTAAGCCATAAAGACTTTCTGACTGGATTATTCAGAGAAAAATGGATCTAATGACCACTAACCAGAGCTTGTGTGTCGGTCAGTACCCTTTACAAAGTGGTATTTTCACCATTATTGAGGTGATTTCTTCACATAAGTAATTGTTGTACTAGTACAACATTGACTTATCACTCTCTCTCTCTCTCTCTCTCTCTCTCTCTCTCTCTCTCTATATATATATATATATATATATATATATATATATATATATATATATATATATATATATATATATATATATATATATATATATATTATATATATATATATATATATATATATATATATATATATATATATATATATATATATATATATATATATATATATATATATATATATATATATATATATATATATATATATATATATATATATATATATATATATATGAATCATTTTGTACCCCAACCAGGACTCGAACCTAGGACTTATAATTACTAAGTCAAGGCACTACCAACTACACACCACAGAAGGTTAAAAGGAATCCAGCCTTATAGCTTATATCTGCTATACTTAGGAATGAATGCATTCTATCTGAATGCCACTGTGTTCATATTACAGATTCCTCAACCTCACTCGTGGCTTCATTTTCGCATTTAATTCAATTCCCAATCTCATTCGGGCTATACAATAATCAATTAAGCTCATTACATATGTGAAAACATGAATCATTTTTTACCCCGACCAGGACTCGAACCTAGGACTTATAATTACTAAGTCAAGGCGCTACCAACTACACACCGCAGAAGGGCATTCAAGGGTATTTGGATGGGTCAACTGTCTGTCATCAGGAAGTTGAACAAGAAGATTTGGATGACCCTTCAATTATCTGAGGACTAATTCAGCAACCATTCTGCAGCTAAGCTAGAGAGGTACTGTACTTTCAAGAATCTGCCCTTTAAGGTCTTGCTAGTGCTGGACAATGCTCCTGGCCACCTTGTCCATTTGGGTGATTTTCATCCTTATGCCAAGGTGGTTTACCTTCCACCTAATACCACTGCCCTGTTACAGTCAATGGATCAGGGTGTCATTGCCTCTTTCAATGCCTACTACCTCTGTAGAAGAACTGCTATGGCGCTCAGAGCAACTGAGAAGGACAGGCACTTGACTCTCAAGGAGCTTTGGAACTTGTACAATATTCTTCATGCTGTGAAGAATATTGCTGATGCTTCAGAGGAAGTGAAGCAAACAAACCTGAATGGGGTATGGAAAAAACTGTGCCCCCAGTTTGTGAATGACTTCCATGGCTTTGAGGCTGTCCACAAGAACTCTGTAGCCTTGAGTAAGGAGCTACAGTTGGAGGTGGGGCTTGATGATGTAAGAGAGCTGTTGGAATCTCATGGTGAGGAGTTATCTGCTGAGGACCTCATTCAACTGGAGAAGCAGATGGTTGAAAAGGAGGAAGAAATACATAGCCCAGAACCGAAGAGATTCACAAGTAGGGTCTTGGATGAATCTTTTGCCCTGATAGTGGAAGGGCTGTCAAAGCACAAGGCTTAAGACCCAAAATTACTAGGGTTGCATAGGGGTCACAGAATGACTGCGGTGTTACAATGAAATCTGGGAGGAATAGAAGAGGGCATCCTTCCAGACTCACTTCTACCAAGTTTTCCTGAAGGTAGAACCCTCACAGATCCTGTAACCTCTACCTCAGGTGCCTTTATAGACTCACCAGCATCGATATCATAAGCAGTTGCTGCAGGTTCTCTTGCATCTCCAGACTCACCTGCCCCAATCTCATCATCACCTGCCTCTCTATCTTCCTCCTAATTATAAGCCTGTCTGTCTCTCCCTCCCTTGCAATGCCCTTTCCAGTAAGCAAGCTGACCTCACAAGTAAAGGTAAGCAATACTGTATGGTGTACTTTTACTATTTTTATGAATTAGATTATGCGAGTAAAAGTAAGGACTTAAATTATGTTTCTATGTACTGTATTAGGTTATTTATTTTTAGCATAGGTGGGGGAGCTTGGTTCATATTTAGGTGTGTTCCGACTTATGATGAAAATTGGGTTACGATGCTTTTCAGTAATGGAAGCCTGTCGTAAATCGAGGGCCCCTGTGTATATATATATATATATATAATATATATATATATATATATATATATATATATATATATATATATATATATATATATATATATACACAGTGTTACCTCGCTATATCGCAGTTCACCTATTGCGAATTCATTGCATAGCAGATTTTCTTTGCAAAAAAAAAATAAATAAATAAATGATTGTGTCACCAGGACGGGCCAAAAAATAATAAAATAAAACAGCCTTTATTGGGCCTGGGCACGAAGAATACATAAAGGAAAGAGAAACAGAGATGGATAGTGTAATGTCCTGTAAGATGTGAAGGGATTATAAAAGATGTGTAATGAATATCCAATTCTCTGCTGGGTTTTAATATACCTCTGCATTACTTTCATGATGTCTATTCCAAAAAATTCTCCTTAGATCTTATTATTATTATTATTATTATTATTATAATTACTATGAGAAACAATAATTTTCCTTTGTTGATGATTGTGGAGATTATTATTATTATTATCATAATTATTATTATTATTATTATTATTATTATTATTATTATCATTAGTTATTATTATTACTATTATTATTATTATTATTATTTTTATTAAAGGCTCAGCATTGTTTATACGTCTGTTGGTTTATTTACTTTAATAATTGTGTTCAGACAATGCCCCTCCCTAATTGGCTGGGACAAAGGGGAGTTTGGGTAGAATAGAATGTTAGGAGAGAGAGAGAGAGAGAGAGAGAGGAGAGAGAGAGAGAGAGAGAGAGAGAGAGAGAGAGAGAGAGAGAGAGAGAGAGAGAGAGAAGAGAGAGAGAGAGAGAGAGAGAGAGAGAGAGAGAGAGAGAGAGAGAGAGGAGAGAGAGAGAGAGAGAGAGAGAGAGAGAGAGAGAGAGAGAGAGAGAGAGAGAGAGAGAGAGAGAGAGAGAAGAGAGAGAGAGAGAGAGAGAGGAGAGAGAGAGAGAGAGAGAGAGAGAGAGAGAGAGAGAGAGAGAGAGAGAGAGAGAGAGGAGAGAGAGAGAGAGAGAGAGAGAGAGAGAGAGAGAGAGAGAGAGAGAGAGGAGGGAATTTTTGGGGGTTATGGTGTTGGGGGTAGACAATCGGCGTCATCACACGGTGTATTTGTGTATATTTGTACGTACGTGTTTGTGTGAGTGTGTGTGTCCCGCATAACCGATTTCCGTTCCGTTCTACAGTAGTCTCTCTCTCTATCAACGTCTTTCCCCATTTATTGTTGTCATCTTTCATTTCCTCTTTCTCATTTAATTTCTTCTCTACTTTGATGGCAAATGGATGCATCCTTTTAAAGTTCCATCAGGAAATGAAGACAGAGAGTGAATTTAAAATGGAGGGAAGTTTATTATTAGATTTCTCTCTCTCTCTCTCACTTTGTTTGGGGTTTATCTAATTTTCAAGTTTATAGTATTATTAATATTCCTTGGTTCTAAACATTATTCTATCTACCTGCACGAAATTTTAACATAAAGAGTTTCAACTGAGAGAAAAAGAAATCTTTTACAATTCGTTCAAAGAAAACTTAAATCATACTGTATTCGTGGAAAACTTAAATGAAATACCTGTACAGTATATATATTCTCTACTGCTATTTCCTTATACGAATTATAAATTCGTAATAATAATTAATAATAATAATAATAATAATAATCTCCACAATCATCATCAAAGGAAAATTATTGTTGCCAATAATAATAATAATAATTATAATATCTAAGAATTTTTGGAACAGACATCATGAAAGTAATGAAGAGGTATAATAAAACCCAGCAGAGAATTGGATATCTATTACACATCTTTTATAATCCCTCCACATCTGACAGGTCATTACACTCTCCATCTCTGTTTCTCTTTACAGCCTGATAAAGGCTGTTTTATTTAATCATTTTTGGCCCGTCCTGGTGTCACAATTAATAAATAAATATATATATATATATATATATATATATATATAATATATATATATATATATATATATATATATATATATATATATATATATATATATATATATATATATATATATATATATATATATATATATATATATATATATACCGTATATTTCGGTGTATAAGTCGGCCTACAGATAAGTCGACCCAAAAATGAGAGTAATTTCTTATGATTTTTGCTAATATCTGAGGTATAGGTCGACCTCTAAAATACAGAACTCGCCTACCGTAAATTATCGGCTAGCCTAAGCAGCAGTGTAAAAGTTGAAATACGAAACTCGCCTAAGTTATAGGCGATTATAATATAGGCGAATAATATCTAATTATAATATCTAAGAATTTTTGGAACAGACATCATGAAAGTAATGAAGAGGTATATTAAAACCCAGCAGAGAATTGGATATTTATTACACATCTTTTATAATCCCTCCACATCTGACAGGTCATTACACTCTCCATCTCTGTTTCTCTTTACAGCCTGATAAAGGCTGTTTTATTTAATCATTTTTGGACCGTCCTGGTGTCACAATTAATAAATATATATATATATATATATATATATATATATATATATATATATATATATATATATATATATATATATATATATATATATATATATATATATATATATATATATATATATATATATATATATATATATACACCATATATTTCGGTGTATAAGTCGGCCTACAGATAAGTCGACCCAAAAATGAGAGTAATTTTTTATGATTTTTGCTAATATCTGAGGTATAGGTCGACCTCTAAAATACAGAACTCGCCTACCGTAAATTATCGGCTAGCCTAAGCAGCAGTGTAAAAGTTGAAATACGAAACTCGCCTAAGTTATAGGCTAGCCTAAGCAGCAGTGTAAAAGTTACCATATATAAAACACCGGGCATTAATTAAAGACTACCGGTATGTTATTACAAACGTTGTTCTACTTACAATATGAAATAATATATAAGGTAGTATTAATATAAATCTCTATAAAAATGACGAAATAGATTCATTTCTCCGCACGATCGTAACGTAAACAAAAGCGTGTTCATATGGGTGAATTATTCGAAACGTTCCAAGCAGCTGACAAGCTCATTATAGCAACTAACAGCCCCCGCCTTCTTCTTCCTCTTCTAAGCACAACTACCGTACTACCTCATCAAACAGCTTCTGTTGGTAGTTTGCATACTCATATACTTTCACTTCGTTTTCTCTCTAATTCAGTCTGGTCCTAACTCTCCTACTAACCAGAGAAAATTCTTTAAATATTTTTTACACTTAAGCTACCCATGGAGCCGCCAACAAAACGCAGAAAATACGAAGCCAGTTTTAAACTAAAAGTCATCGAAGTTGCTAAGGCATCAAACAACTGTGCTGCAGCGAGAACTTTTGATGTGGATGAGAAGTTAGTAAGAGACTGGAGAAAGAATGAAGATAAGTTGAGAAACATGCCGAAACAGAAATGCGCGATGAGACGAGGAAACGTTCTTTGGCCAGAGTTGGAGGATCATGTTGCAAAGTGGGTACTTGAACTAAGACAGGATGGATTCATAGTAACACGAAAGAAAATAAGATCACATGCATTAAAATGGGCAAAAGCCAACAAAGACCAAAGTAAGGACTTTAAAGCAACAGTTGGGTGGTGTAGTCGTTTCATGAATAGAAAGAACCTTGTGATACGCCAAAAAACGAAAATCGCTCAAAAGCTACCAAGAGACCTTGAACATAAAGTTACCAGGTTTCATCGATTTGTTATTGGGATGAGGCAAAAACATCAATATCTTCTGTCATGTATCGGAAACATGGATGAGACCCCATTAAACTTTGATATGATGGGTGACAGAACTGTTGATACAAAAGGCACAAAAACCGTGCACGTTAGAGGTACAGGTCATGAAAAGACAAGGTTTACGGTCGTTTTATCTTGCATGGCTGACGGAACGAAACTGAAGCCCATGATAATTTTTAAGCGAAAAACTAAGCCTAAAATAAATTTTCCATCTGGAGTATTTGTTCACTTTCATGAAAAAGGCTGGATGGATGAAAATGGCGTAAAATTGTGGATAGAAAACGTTTGGAACAGACGTCCGGGTGGAATAAGAAAGGAACGAAGTCTATTGGTTTGGGACATGTTTCGCAGCCACATAACAGAGAATTCTAAAGCCAGATTATCACGAACTAATACTGATATAGCAGTTATACCTGGTGGTTTGACCTCTTTACTCCAACCGTTAGACGTAAGTTTAAATAAACCATTTAAAGATAATGTGAGAGAGGAATGGAACAACTGGATGCTACATGGAGAAAAGTCATTCACAAAAGGTGGAGCTATGCGTGCTGCATCATTGGATGTTTTGTGTGAGTTTCTGAAAAAGTCTTGGGGTAATGTGAAAACAGAAAGCATAGTAAAGTCATTCAAAAAATGCGGTATCTCTAATGCAATGGATGGCACCGAGGATGATCTGCTGTATGAGAGTGAAGATGAAGACGAAGCCGAAGTTGACTTACCAGATTCTGACTGGGACCCTTACGATGAAACTGTAAATGACGATTTATTTGATGAACTTTTTGCATCAGATGATGATGATTGTAGCAATTTTGAAGGTTTTTAAATGATTAAAACATATTGCATACTTTTTATTGTAATTTATTTTAGTGAGAAATAAAGATCTGATGTTATCCTAGATGTTGTTATTTAACATTTCTGTGGTCAAAAGAGGGTTGGTGTAAACGCACTTATACCGTAAATTGTTTTGTTTCGTCAGCGATCAGCTGATCGGAAATTTTACAAATGGCTGCATGATGTTTACATTGTTATGGTCTTTTTCCTTTGATTAATAGCATTTTGTGGAATTTTAAGGTAATGGTAGCTCTATTACATTATTAGTGTCGAATCAGAATGTGAATTGATTAAAATACAAGTATTTACATTAGTAGCTACATGTATTTACATCGATAGTTACCGCACCGAGGCTGTCGTCGGTATTAGCCTAAGGTTAGGCTATATGTCACAAGATTTCAAGGTTTGCTTTTTGTGATTGCTATATAAGTCGACCCTCAATTTTGGGCTGATTTTTGAGGGCTAAAACATCGACTTATACACCGAAATATACGGTGATATATATATATATATATATATATATATATATATATATATATATATATATATATATATATATATATATATATATATATATATATATATCAAATAAGCACATTACATATGTGAAAACATGATTTTTTTTTTTTTTTTTTTTTTTTTTTTTTTTTTTTTTTACCCCGACCGGGACTCGAACCTAGGACTTATGATTACTAAGTCAAGGCGCTACCACTACACCACAGAAGGTTAAAAAGGAACCCAACCTTATAGCTTATATCTGCTATACTTGGGAATGAACGCATTCTAACTGAATGCCACTATGTTCATTTTACAGATTCCCCAACCTCACTCGTGGCTTCATTTTAGCATTTAATTCAATTCCCAATCTCATTCGGGCATGAAATATCAAATAAGCACATTACATATGTGAAAACATGAATTTTTTTTTTTTTTTTTTACCCCGACCGGGACTCGAACCTAGGACTTATGATTACTAAGTCAAGGCGCTACCACTACACCACAGAAGGTTAAAAAGGAACCCAACCTTATAGCTTATATCTGCTATACTTGGGAATGAACGCATTCTAACTGAATGCCACTATGTTCATTTTACAGATTCCCCAACCTCACTCGTGGCTTCATGTTAGCATTTAATTCAATTCCCAATCTCATTCGGGCCATGAAATACCAAATAAGCACATTACATATGTGAAAACATGAATCTTTCTTTTTTACCCCGACCGGGTCTCGAACCTAGGACTTATGATTACTAAGTCAAGGCGCTACCACTACACCACAGAAGGTTAAAAGGAACCCAACCTTACAGCTTATATCTGCTATACTTAGGAATGAACGCATTCTAACTGAATGCCACTATGTTCATTTTACAGATTCCCCAACCTCACTCGTGGCTTCATTTTAGCATTTAATTCAATTCCCAATCTCATTCGGGCCATGAAATACCAAATAAGCACATTACATATGTGAAAACATGAATCTTTCTTTTTTTTACCCCGACCGGGACTCGAACCTAGGACTTATGATTACTAAGTCAAGGCGCTACCACTACACCACAGAAGGTTAAAAGGAACCCAACCTTATGGCTTATATCTGCTATACTTGGGAATGAACGCATTCTTACTGAATGCCACTATGTTCATATTACAGATTCCCCAACCACACTCGTGGCTTCATTTTAGCATTTAAATGCTAAAATAAATGCAATACTGTGAGTTATACTGTCCGTATGAATATCTAAATTTATGTTTTTCACTATTTTTTACTGTTTTATTATTCGTAGGCTGGGAAATAAATTTTTTTATCAATTAGATAATGAAATATGTTTTTTTTTCAAAAAAAAATGAAAATACTAAGAATTATTATTTTTTTAATATTTTAATATTTTTGCATATCCCCAAAAAATAAAATAATAATTTGCCCCAAAAAAACGTGGTACAGTGAAAACGCGAACCAAGAAACGTGATCCTGCGGGGGATCTCTATATATATATATATATATATATATATATATATATATATATATATATATATATATATATATATATATATATATATATACTATATATATATATATATATATATATATATATATATAGTAATCCCTCGATATATCGCGATTCACCTACCGCGAATTCAATGCATCGCAATTTTTTTTCTAGGTATATGCGAGAATCCACAAAAAGTGGAAATATTAAAATTTCCAGTATTTTCATTATTTTATCGAAAAAAGTATTTTCATTATTTTATTGATAAAAAAAAGTATTTCCAAGCCTAAGAATAATAAAACAGTAAAAGATAGTAAAAAACATAAATTTAAACATGTAACTTTGCACAATATAAAGTACGATACCAGTATCGGTGCTATGGAAAACGCAAAGGGTCGCACCTATGTGAGATAGTACATATTAAAATTTCCAGTATATTTATTTTGTTATTGAAAAAAAAAAGTATTTCTTAGCCTAAGAATAATAAAACTGTAAAAATTAGTAAAAAAACATATATTTAAACATTTAATTCACACTATTGCACCATATAAAATACGATACCGGTATTGGCGTCTAGTAAAACGCAAAGGGTCGCACCTACGTGAGATAGTACATGGGATGCTATTGGCTGATGGATGGGAGACGACGAATTACAAAATTGTTTTCTGTATGTTCTGTATCATGGGGTCTGATTGGCTTTTTAATTGAAGCTTAATTCTCCCAGCATCTTCCATTGTCTCGCCTCACCTGTTTAGTTTACTCACGTGTGCGCTGTTTGCGTTGTAATTCTTAATACGATGTACTTGTGATTTTGTGAAACTTTTGTATTTCAACCCCTGCAATGCCGCCCAAGCGTCCTTCATCTTCTAAGGCTTCTGGTAGTGAGCCTAAGCGGCAAAGGAAGATGTTGACCATGGCAGATAAAGTAAAATTGTAAGATATGCTGAAGGAAGGAAGAAGGTTCTCGGATGTCGGCCGCTCGTTTGGCATCAACGAATCTGCTGTTCAATACATCAAGAAGGACGAGGCGAATATCAGGAAGACAGCGACTATTACTTTTAACAAAACAGCAAAGAGGGTCGTATCACCCCGCAATAAGATAATAGTGCGGAAGCAATCTGCTTTGGCCCTGTGGATTGCTGATTGCAGGAAGAAGAACATTAGCTTAGACACGAGTATCATACAAACAGAAACTGTACGAGACATTCGCTGCAAACGAACCCGACGACGACAGTGGCGACCGTGAGGAGGAGGAGAAAAAAATGGACGCTTTGGCCTAAAGAGCATTTCAGTGCATGGCAAAGCCGCCTCTGCAGATACAGCTGCAGCTGATGATTATGTAAACAACAGCTTCAAGAAAATTATCGAGGAAGGCAATTATGCTCCTGAGCAAGTGTTTAACATGGATGGGACTGGGTTATTTTGAAAGAGAATGCTGTCTCACACTTTTCTTTTCAAGGTTTTACCAATGCTTTATCCCTCAGGTCCGAGTTTATCTTGCGGAGAAGGGCCTTGAATTTAAAGTCCTTCTTTTGATGGATAAATTGGTGGCCACGCAAATGATCTCCATTATGACGGTGTTCAGGTAGATCTCCTTCCACTGAATATGACATCACTGATTCAGTCTATGGATCATGGCGTTATTCGTGCGTTCAAGGCCCTCTACACACAAAATGCCCTGGCGAACCTGGTTGACTCCATGGATGCGGACAAAGAATTCACACTGAAAGCGTACTGGTGTAACTATACGATTGCTACATACCTTCAAAATATTCAGAATGCAATCAAAGAGATGAAACCGGCCACAATCAATGCCAGCTAGAAGAAACTGTGGCTTAAAGTCATCTACGACTACAAGGGATTCGCTCCTGACGAAGTGCATAACTTGGCAGTTGCGAAAGCTGTGAAGTTGGCTGCAATGATAGGAGGAGAAGGCTTTAAAGATATAACTCAAGAAGGTGTGAATGAACTGATTGACTGCCACTCGCAGCCGTTGACTGATGAAGACTTGGAGGAAATGACAAAATCAGCAAGCCAAAAAGAGGAAGAACAACAACAGGAAATTCATGATGAAGTCCAAGAACCTGGCCTTACACTCGAACGGCTGGCAGCCATGTATATCATGGCCAAAGAACTCCAACAACTGTCGCAGGAGTAGAACGATGATATGGTTCGTTCAGTGCACTTCTGCAATGTTATCGACGATAACATGACTCCTTACAAGACCATCTTCGCACAAAAAAAGAAACAGGGACAGCAACTCCTCATTACCATGTTCTTCTCTCGCAAAAAGCATCCGTAAAGCTGCCATTGACGGTGGAGTATGTACACGTCATCATTACATCATTCACGGTAAGCTTACCTATCACATTCATATAAATTTACACTTGCACTCTGTTATTAATAAAGTAAAGGGTGGTTTGTTAACAGTGCAGGGAGGGTTTATACAGTAAAGGTAAAAACAAATGTAAAATACCTATAATAAATATGGTGCTCCTAATTCGCAGATTTTCACCTTTCGTAGCGGGTCCCGGAACCGAACCTCCGCAATAAACGAGGGAGCACTGTATATATATATATATATATATATATATATATATATATATATATATATATATATATATATATATATATATATATATATATATATATATATATATATATATATATATATGATTCCCATTTAACGTCAGGGTTCCGTTCCTGACAACTGACGTAACACGAATTTCAACTTAAGTCGAAACACACCTATAATTCTAACCTGGGTTCCCTACTAATGCTAAAAATAAATACTCTAAAATATATAGAAATATTCTAAGTTCCTAATCTAAGACATGATAATAGTAAAATAATACTATGCAGTATTGCATAGCTTTACCCCTGCGGTTGGGTTGCATCTGTATAATTGGATAACTTCAGGCCCCATATCCAACTTAGGGTTGAACAGCTTAACACCTGTGAATGAGCACATAAACAAGTGGGTGATGCCTCTTCTTGCCCCCTTTCCCTTTTTCATGGCATTAAACAATCTATTTGCTCTCTCCTGAATTAACAGGAGGCTCACTGGGATGCACTGTCAATGCTGGTCATCCAGCCAAAGCACTTACATAATTTTAATGTTGAAAGTATGTATCCACAGAGAATGAGAACGATAAACAATATGGCAGATGAAAGAGTTAGAAGCACAACCTTTGCGATGGCACTTCATAACAATGTGTTCTTATAGTGCTGTTCTTTTGGTTTCTCTCTTTTTTTACAAAATTTATATTTGGTAATTTTGTAAATAAATTTAATCTAATTCCTTCAAACATACAAAAATGAGTAAATAAAATCTTTAACTTGATACATACATATACAACAATGTTTTGTAACAATTCTTCTGCCAACCTCTACAAACTTTTTCACATAATGATTGCATTTATGGCTATGTATTTGGTAATTTTGTGAATAAATTAAGTCTAATTTCTTCAAATAACCAAATACATAAACAAATAAATAAAACTATTATCTTGATATGGTTTATACACATACAGCAATGTCATGGGACTATTCTTCTGCCAACCTCACCACAATTTTTCGCATAACATTGTATTTACAGATACGTATGTGGTAATTTTATACATAAATTAAGTGTAATTCCTTGAAATAACCAAATAAATAAATAAAACCATCAAATTGATACAGTATGTAAACATGCAGTACAACAATGCTGTGTGACTATTCTTCTGCCAACCTCAACAAACATTTTTGAATAAAGATCGTAATTACGGCTATGTACCGTATTTGGTAATTTTGTACATAAATTAAGTCTAATTCCTTCAAAGAACCAAATACATAAACAAATAAATAAATAAAAAGATTAACTTGATACAATATATGTGTATACAAAAATGCCGTGTGACTATTCTTCTGCCAGTCTCAGAAATTGTTCAGCATGTGCAGTTTGAAACTTAATTTATTATTAAATTATTAATTATACATTGGGCTCCGACATAATGGTGGAATGAAATTATATGGGGACCCCCTATACATACATACAGTTTCCTAATTTTTTACGCGAAGATAGGTTCTCAAAAGGCTCATCTGAACCAAATTTTGCGTAATTTGTAGAGTATATTTCCATAAGGAATAATGTTAATAGGCATTGCTATGTTACACAAGCTTGTATTAATACACTATACCCAAGAAATAAGCATGTACAACACATTTTACAAGTAAATAAGCAAGCTGAAATACATATGTAATCTAAAAATAAACAAGCACAGTATAATAGAGAAGTAAACAAAAACATAAAACAAATTGACTCACTCCACATACGGTGGACAACAGGTGTGTGGTGGCGGGAAAGAGAGAGCTAAGCCATAAAGACTTTCTGACTGGATTATTCAGAGAAAAATGGATCTAATGACCACTAACCAGAGCTTGTGCCTTTGTTTGCAGTGTGTCGGTCAGTACCCTTTACAAAGTGGTATTTTCACCATTATTGTGGTGATTTCTTCACATAAGTAATTGTTGTACTAGTACAACATTGACTTATGACTCTCTCTCTCTCTCTCTCTCTCTCTCTCTCTCTCTCTCTTATATATATATATATATATATATATATATATATATATATATATATATATATATATATATATATATATATATATATATATATATATATATATATATATATATATATATATATATATATATATATATACCCCGACCAGGACTCGAACCTAGGACTTATAATTACTAAGTCAAGGCGCTACCAACTACACACCACAGAAGGTTAAAAGGAATCCAACCTTATAGCTTATATCTGCTATACTTAGGAATGAACGCATTCTATCTGAATGCCACTATGTTCATATTACAGATTCCCCAGCCTCACTCGTGGCTTCATTTTCGCATTTAATTCAATTCCCAATCTCATTCGGGCTATACAATAATCAATTAAGCACATTACATATGTGAAAACATGAATCATTTTTTACCCCGACCAGGACTCGAATCTAGGACTTATAATTACTAAGTCAAGGCGCTACCAACTACACACCACAGAAGGTAGCGCCTTGACCTAGTAATTATAAGTCCTTGGTTCGAGTCCCGGTTGGGGTAAAAATGATTCATGTTTTCACATATGTAATGTGCTCAACTGATTATTGTATAGCCCGAATGAGATTGGGAATTGAAGTAAATGCGAAATGAAGCCATGAGTGAGGTTGGGGAATTTGTAATAAGAACATAGTGGCATTCAGATAGAATGCGTTCATTCCTAAGTATAGCAGATATAAGCTATAAGGTTGGATTCCTTTAACATTCTGTGGTGTGTAGTTGGTAGCGCCTTGACCTAGTAATTATAAGTCCTAGGTTCGAGTTCCATTCGGGGTAAAAAATGATTCATGTTTTTACATATGTAATGTGCTTAATTTATTATATATATATATATATATATATATATATATATATATATATATATATATATATATATATATATATATATATATATATATATATACAGTGTTCCTTCCATTATCGCGATGGTTCGGTTCCGGGACCCGGCGCGAGACAGGAAAATCACGGAGTAGGATCAGCCTATATGTACATAGATATTTTAAATTATTTTTACATTTACACTGTATAAACCCTCCCTGTACTGTTAACAAACCACCCTTTACTTCATAAATAACAGCATGCAACGTAAATTTATATGAAAGTGAGAGATAAAATTACGGTGAATGAAGTGGTAATTACATGACATACTCCTGTACATAGGTATTTTACAAATATTTTTACGTTTACATACTGTATAAACCCTCCCTGCACTGTTAAAAAACACCCTTTACATTATAAATAACAGCATGCAACGTAAATTTATATGTACGTGATAGGTAAACTTACTGTGAATGAGGTGATGATGATGTTTCTTGACCCCGGAGGAAATTATTTCGCAGCCAATAAAAGCTTTACAGCTGCTTTTTGGGGGAGAAGAACATGGTAATGGGGAGTTGCAGTCGCTGTTTCTTCTTTTGTTGGAAGATGGTATGGTAAGGAATCAGGGCACTGTCGAGAAAATTACAGAAGGTCACCGAAAGAACCATATTATCATCATATTCCTGCGAGAGTTGTTGGGCTGCTTTCACATGTTGATATATGGCTGCCAGACGTTCGAGTGTAAGGCCAGGTTCTTCAATTTCTTCGTGCGTTTCCTGAAGTTCTTCCTCTTCTTTGCTCGATGATTTCGTCATTTCTTCCAAGTCTTCATCACTCAAAGGCTGCGAGTGGCAGTCAATCAGTTCATTCACATCTTTGTGAGTCATATCTTTAAAGCCTTCTCCTCCTAGCAATGTTACGACCCTCTTCACTGATTTATCAAAAGAAATGCTCGCTGTTTTCCTGATCTTTGCCTCGTCCTTTTTGATGTAGCGAACAGTAGATTCATTGAGGCCAAAATAGCGGCCGACATCCGTGAACCTTTTTCCTTCTTTCAACATATCTAAGAGTTTCACCTTATCTACTATGGTTAACATCCTCCTTTGCCGCTTAGGCTGACTACCAGAAGCCTTAGAAGATGAAGGACATTTGGGAGGCATTGTAAACGTTAAATTACGCGTGAAAATACAATCACAAGCGAAACGTATTAATAAGCACAACGTGAATGGCACACATGTGAGTTAGACTGAACGAGTGAGGCGAGACATTGGAAAATGGTGTGAAAAGCAAACTGCAATGAAAAAGCCAATCAGACCCCATGATACAAAACATGCAGAAAAACAATTCTGTGATTCGTCGTCTCCCGACCTTTCAGCCAATAGCATTCCATGAACTATCTCACGTAGGTGAGAGCCTTTTCGTTTTCTGAAACGCTGATAGTGGTTTCATATTTTACATGGTGCAATACTGTTAGTATTTATGTTTTTTTTATTATTTTTTACTGTTTTATTATTCTTAGGCTAGGAAATACTTGTTTTATCAATAAAATAATGAACATTTTAATATTCACTAGGTCACGTAGGTGAGAGCCTTTGCGTTTTCTGAAACTCTGATATTGGTATAGTATTTTACATGGTGCAATACTGCTAGTATTTATGTTTTTTACTATTTTTTTACTGTTATATTATTCTTAGGATAAGAAATACGTTTTTTTAATCAATAAAATCATGAAAATACTGGAAATTTTAATATACAGTATATGCTAGCTTACTTAGGTGCGACCTCAATACATTGTACGCTATTGGACACTATTTGACATGATGCAATACCCTGTACTGTGAGTTATATATCTATATATATGTTTTTTACTATTTTTAACTGCTTTATTATTCGTAGGCTGGGAAATAAATTTTTTTATCAATTAAATAATGAAATATTATTTTTTCAATAAAAAAATTAAAATACTGAAAATTTTTATTTTTTTAATATTTTAATATTTTTGCAAATTCCCAAAAAATAAAATAATAATTTGCCAAAAAAAACGTGGTACAGTGAAAACGCAAGCCAAGAAACGCGATCCAGCGAAGGATCACTGTGTATATATATATATATAATATATATATATATATATATATATATATATATATATATATATATATATATATATTATATATATATATATATATATATATATATATATATATATATATATACATATATATATATATATAATATATATATATATATATATATATATATATATATATATATATATATATACACACTCAGCTCGATTTTATGCGTTGTTATAATACACGAAATCGGAATAACACCTCCAAAAATATTAGTAAAATAATACAAAATGCCCGAATAATGCCCATGCTAAAAAATTAGAAGAACAAATTTTCATTTTAGTAAATAAGCAACTGCCTCAGAGGCACTTTCCCACCTTACTGCCATGTGCTTCAGTGTCTCTTTACCCAGCATAATGCGTGAATATATTGCTTGTTCTTATTGTTTTTGTGGTAAGGTTTGTATTTCCTGTGTTTATTTTGCAAATTTTATATACTGCATATATCTATCATTGCCAGTAAACGACCAGGAAAACACTGTCTTCTACTCCCAATAGAGTGAGAAAGGCAATAAACCTTGAAGTAAAATTGCATTAAGAACAAACAGAAAACAAGCTTGCTGTATAATATCGTCAATGAAAAAGCCCCATCGTATATAGAGTGAGTACACCTGTGTAATTGTTTAAATTTTTTGTTTGTTTGTTTTTAGTACCATACTAGAGTATTATATTCAATCGTTGCATAATAAAAAAATTAGGTTTCTAGTCTTGCTTTTCATTTTTTTATGTTAGATTTATTTATTTTTGCAGCTAGGGGTTGGCTCTCCCACTTCCTCCTCTTCTCCTCCTTCTCCTACCGCTTATATCACCTGCTGCTCATCGTCTGTTGCTCACCGTATATAGAGTGAGTAGAATGTGTATAATATTTTTTATTTACATCATTACTGTAATTAAGGCGTTGCATAATGGAAAAAAAAAATCTAGTGTTCTAGTTTTGCTTTTATTAATTTTTTTGATGTTACAGTATCTTTATTTATTTTTGCAGCTAGGGGTTCGTTCTAACGCTTCCCCCTCCTCTTCTCCTATCGCTTAAGTCATGTGGTCACCGCCACCACGCTCGTTCCATGCCTGTTGCTCAGCATATATAGAGCGAGTAGAATGTACTTTATATTTTTTTTTGTTACAGTAATTCAGGCGTTGCATGATGAAAAAAATTTAGTTTTCTAGTCTTGCATTTGTTAACTGTTTCTTACGCTTGCAGATAGGGGTTCCTTCTCCTCTTCTTATACTGCTTATGTCAAGTGCTCACCGCCACTACGCTCGTTCCACACCTGTTGCTCACCGTATAATAGAGTGAGTAGAATGTGAGTTATCTTTTTTTTTTGTAACTAATTTAGGCTTTGCATAATGAAATTATTTTTTTATTTTTTTAGTCTTGCTTTTGTTAATTATTTTTATTTTATCTTTGTTTACGTTTACAGATGGGGTTCGTTCTAACGCTTCCCCCTCCTCTTCAGCTAACGCGTACATCACGTGCTCATCGCCACCACGCTCATCCCATGCCTGTTGCGCACCGTATATAGAGTGAGTAGAATGTGTTTTACATTCAGGCGTTAAATAATGAAATTTTTTTCAGCTTTTTAGTCTTGCTTTGGTTTTTTTTATTTTTATTTGATCTTTGTTTACACTTGCAGATAGAGGTCCGTTCTCCCGCATCCTCCTCTTCTTCTCCTACTGCTTAAGTATGTGCTCACGGCTCCACGCACATCCCAGTGTATACCTGTTGCCCACCGCATAACAGTGGTTTAATTTGCTTACTGTACAGTAAATCTGTATATATTTTATCCTCTTCACTATTTGCTTGTCAATATAAATAGCTACAGGTCTTTTTCCTTTGCTATGTACTAATAAAATATGTTTCACTTATCTTATATCTTTGGCATAGTATGTCTCTGTACGGTTGTGAAAAGTATCTATGCCCATTACCACAGTTTCTTATGGAAAATGACTCGTTACATTACACAATTTTTACATTACATGTCACTTATGAGAACATATCTTCGTGTTAATCCAAGAACTGGTTGTATATATATATATATATATATATATATATATATATATATATATATATATATATATATATATATATATATATATATATATATATATATATTAATAATACTGAACTGCTAATATACAGTCTAAAATGGTAGGAAAATCCTATTAAATAAATAATATATATATATATATATATATATATATATATATATATATATATATATATATATATATATATATATATATATATATATATATATACAGTAATCCCTCGCTATTTTGCGGTTCACCTATCGCGAATTCAGTGCATCGCAGATTTTTTTTGGGGGGGAAAAAAAAAAAATTTAAAAAGATTATTGTCACACCAGGACGGGCCAAATAAGTGATAAAACAAAACAGCCTTTGCCAGCTTTGTAAAGAGAAACAGAGACGGAGAGTGTAATGACCAGTCAGACGTGAAGGGATTATGAAAGATGTGTAATGAATATCCAGTTCTCTGCTGAGTTTTAATATACCTCTGCAGTACTTTCATGATGTCTATTCCAATAATTCTCCTTAGATTTATTATTATTATTATTATTATTATTATTATTATTGGAGACAGTAATTTTCCTTTGATGATAATTGTGAAGATTATTATTATTATTATTATTATATATTATTATTATTATTATTATTAAGGGCTCATCATTGTTTGTACAGCTGTTGATTTATTTACTTTAATAATTGTGTACAGTGCCCCCTCCCTAGTTGGCTGGGACAAAGAGAGTGTGGGGGGTTGGGTAGAATAGAATGTTAGAGAGAGAGAGAGAGAGAGAGAGAGAGAGAGAGAGAGAGAGAGAGAGAGAGAGAGAGAGAGAGAGAGAGAGAGAGAGAGAGAGAGAGAGAGAGAGAGAGAGAGAGAGAGAGAGAGAGAGAGGAGAGAGAGAGAGAGAGAGAGAGAGAGAGAGAGAGAGAGAGAGAGAGAGAGAGAGAGAGAGAGAGAGAGAGAGAGAGAGAGAGAGAGAGAGAGAGAGAGAGAGAGAGAGAGAGAGAGAGAGAGAGAGAGAGAGAGAGAGAGAGAGAGAGAGAGAGAGAGAGAGAGAGAGAGAGAGAGAGGAGAGAGAGAGAGAGAGAGAGAGAGAGAGAGAGAGAGAGAGAGAGAGAGAGAGAGAATCTTTAATTAACTCTTGTTCATTCAACCAAAACTACATTATTTATTGTAAAATTAATGGATTAATTACAAATTCGTAATAATAATAATAATAATAATAATCTCCACAATCTTCCTTTGTTCATCTCTGTGTATTTGCCTTTCTATCTATCTTGCTGTCTTAGTTTATTATATAGTATCCTTTGTTTACTTAGTACTCTATTATCTCTTTATACAAAAATGACACAAATTTTTTTTTAGTGTACTGTACTTCTTTAATTTTCTATATAATAATAATAATAATAATTATCATAAGAGTAATAATAATAATAATAATAATAATAATAATAATAATAATAATAATGTCTTACTTATAAGTCACATTTAATCTTAGAAGAATACCATTGTACAAATATGGAAATAAATGTTTGTTTGTTTGCCTCCGTATCAGCTGATGCTTATTCAGGCACAATATCTTACTCATAAAATATATATTTACTCAACCCATTTGGGGTTTATCTAATTTTCAAGATTATAGTATTATTAATATTCCTTAGTTCTAAATATCATTCTATCTATCTGCAAGAAATCTTAACGTAAATTGTGTCAGCTGAGAGAAAAAGCATATAATTCGTTCAAAGAAAACGTATACAATTCGTTAAAAGAGAACGTATATCGTACTGTACATGGGAAACTTAAATGAAATATATATATTCTCTACACGCTATTTCCCTAACGATATTATATCGAAAGTTTGTTTGCTGTTTGTTCTTAATGCTTTTTTCACTACACGCTATTTCCCTGACGATATTATACCGAAAGTTTGTTTGCTGTTTGCTCTTAATGCTTTTTTCAGTCTTCATAATATCACGTTCATATAAATTTACGCTTGCACACTGTTATTAATAAAGTAATGGGTGGTTTGTTAACAGTGCAGGGAGGGTTTATACAGTAAAGGTAAAAATATATGTAAAATAGGTATGTATATATTGTGCTTCTACTTCGCGGATTTTCACCTATCGCGGCCGGTCCCGGAACCGAACCCCCGCGATAAACGAGGGAGCACTGTATATGAAGTTAATGGTTTTATCTGTTTATGTATCTGGTTATGTGAAGAAATTAGATTGAATTTATTAACAAAATTACCAAATGCATAATCGTAAATACGATCTCCATGCAGAACAGTTTATTGAGCGTCGCTGACGAATACTTAATCATGCAGCACTGTTGCATAAGTATATATTAAGTTTCTGGTTTAATTTATTTATATATCTATGTATTAGGTTATTTAAAAGAATTAGATTTAATTTCTTTACAATATTTCCAAATGCAGAAGCTCCTCTACTTATGAACAACCGGGTTATGAACATTCACAGATACAAACATAAACCTACCCATTATCTACCCGATGTATGTAACTGTACTGTATTAACACATTATTATTACTGGATTAAAATTCATTAACACTGCATACTTAATATTTATTTAGTAGTCAGGTGTCTTTAGCCTAAGTACTGTATTGAACTGCATAAATATGTATTGTACAGTACATAATTTTATCTAAAAACAACTTACAAACAATTTAAGATACTAACAATCTTCAGGAACCGAACTTGTTCATAAGTTGGGAAGTGTCTGCAAAGTCTCATATGCGTTCTTCATGTGGAACATTTTGTTAAGCATATCGAAAGAATACATCGTCACACGGGATTACACAGAGAAGAAGAAGAAGAAGCGTCACCCAGTTCGCGATTGTACACATTATTGTCCTCATGCTCATTTGCTCTCTGGTTCATTTCGCTCGTCACTGACCTGTACTATGCCTCTCAAGCGCATTGGTGAGTCTTCTGATGGCAGTGCTTCAAAGAAAATAATGCCATCACCATGGAAGTAAAATAGAAATATTAAAATGCTTGAAAGAGGGAGAAACTACCACCAATATTGGCCGCTCACTGGGGTTAAGCAGTTCGACCATGGAGACCATTATTAAGGATAGAGATCGCATCCTTGCACATGTGAGAGGTTTTGCTCCTATGAAGTCCACTGTGAAAACTAAGCATCGTAGTGGGGTAATGATTGAAATGGGGAGGTTATTAATGCTTTGGTTGGATGACCAGCAACATCTGTGTATCCCAACGAGCCTTATGTAGATTCAGGTGAAAGCAAAAAGGGGGAAGGGAATGAAAGTGAAGTGCGTGTGGCCAGTAGGGGTTGGTTTATGCGCTTTAAGGCTCGTACTAATTTGCATTACCTTAATAAGGTGCAATATGGAGCTGTTAGTGGTGATGAGAAAGCAGCAAAAGCTTTTTCTAGTGTGTTTGCTAAAATAAATAGGGAGTGGGGTTACCATGCCAAACAAGTGTTTAATGTGGATGAGTCCAGAGGAGAAGACAGCACCAGGCCATAAAGTCAGCAAGGAGAGACTGAGTGTTACTGGGGGCTAATGCTGCTGGCGACTTCAAACTGAAGCCCATGTTGGTATCCTCGGCAGAAAATCCAAGAGCACCCAAGAGCAGTTGGAAGCGTCAATTGCCTGCATCTGGAAGTCCAAGCAGACTGCTTGGGGAACCTTCCAGATTTATGAGGACTGGTTCAACAATCATATTGTGCTAGATGTATATATATTTCTGGCAAGGGTCTGCCCTTTAAGGTGTTGCTTGTGCTGGACAATGCCCCTGGTCACCCTGCCCATTTGGATGAATTTCACCCAATTTCAAGGCGGTTTACCTTCCACCTACTACCACTGCCTTCTTACAGCCAATGGATCAGGATGTCAATGCCTCTTTCAAAGCCTACTACCACCAAAGGACAGTTGCTATGGCTCTCAGGGAAACTGAAAAGACAAGAACTTGACTTTTAAGGAGTTTTGAAAGTCTTATACTATTCTTGAGGCTGTCAAGAATATTGCTGATTCTTGAAAAGAATTTACGCAGACAAACTTGAATGGGGTAAGGAAAAAACTGTGTCCTCAGTTTGTGAATGATTTCCATGGCTTTGAGGAGACAGTTGAGGCTGTCACCAAGAATGTTGTTGCCCTGAGTAAGGAGCTCAAGTTGGAGATTGGGGATGATGATGTAGTAGAGCTGCTGGAATCTCATGGAGAGGAGTTATGTGCTGAGGACCTCATTCAACTGGAGAAGCAGGTGATTGATGAGAAAGAAGAAATACCAAGCCCAGCATTCAAGAGATTTACAAGCAGGGGCTTGGAAAAAGGTTTTGCCCTCATAGAGGAAGGGTTGGCAAACTTTGAAGCTGATGACCCCTACACTGCCAGGTACACCAAGGTTGCCAGGGGGGTCATGGATTCCCTGCAGTTTTACAAGGAAATTTGGGAGGAGAAGACTGCATCCTTCCAGACTCGCCTAGTCTGTTTCTTCGTGAAGGTTGAGCACCCAACAACCAATCCTGTACCTTCTACCTCAGCTACCTCTACTAGTATCTTCAGCATTTGCTGCAGGATCTCTTGCCTCTCCAGCTTCCTCCTCCCAATAAATTCATCTCTCCCTCCCTAGCCATGCCCCATCCAGTCTTCAAGCCAACCACTGGAGTAAAGCTAAGCAATACTGTACATTATATTTGTACTGTTTTTATGTCTTCGATTATGAACTTTACTACAGCCTTAACATAGGTGGGTGCCCTAGGTTTGTATTCAGGCGTGTTCTGACTTACGCTGGAAATCTGGTTACATCATGTTTCAGGACCTGCATATATATATATATATATATATATATATATATAAAGATTTTTCACATTAATACTGAAAAAAAGACTACACATATCATAGGAAACCTTCAAGACAACACAACTTACTTAAGAGCAGGAAGTTTGGCTGAATGTGAGATATCTGAGAGAGAGGAGTTGCATTCATTTAATTCACCAATAATTCTGTCATACTCTGGGTGTTGGGACGTAACTACTAGTTTTGGATGAACACACACTTTCCTCAAATACTGAAGGGCCTGCAAGAATTAGGTAGAACATTAGTTAACTAATCTTTCTAGTCTGAAAATACATAGGACATGAATAAAGAGAATTAATAGGGGTTATGACATTATGAGGTGCCTTCTTAAATAACTGCTCAAGTTCATAAAAATTAGGAAGTTACACACTGTTCCTTTCTCAGATATAAAAAGACACTGCAGATATTTAAAATATCATCCACAGCAGAAAGTAATTATCAAACAAATTATAAGAAGAGGATGAAAGGCTTTATTATTACAATCTGATGAGAAAATAAGAATATAAAAACATCTCTGTCTTAAATCAACACCAGCTCTCAGTAAAAATGTTTATGGCAAACTGCATACACATACATCACTGAGTAAAATATGAAGGTAAACTTTTTATTCCAATATATCTGCTGTTTTATAAGAAAAAAAAAAAATTATATATATATATATATATATATATATATATATATATATATATATATATATATATATGAATCATTTTTTTTTTTACCCCGACCGGGACTCGAACCTAGGACTTATGATTACTAAGTCAAGGCGCTACCACTACACCACAGAAGGTTAAAAGGAACCCAACCTTATAGCTTATATCTGCTATACTTTAGGAATGAACGCATTCTAACTGAATGCCACTATGTTCATATTACAGATTCCCCAACCTCACTCGTGGCTTCATTTTAGCATTTAATTCAATTCCCAATCTCATTCGGGCCATGAAATTATCAAATAAGCACATTACATATGTGATATTTGATAATTTCATGGCCCGAATGAGATTGGGAATTGAATTAAATGCTAAAATGAAGCCACGAGTGAGGTTGGGGAATCTGTAATATGAACATAGTGGCATTCAGTTAGAATGCGTTCATTCCTAAAGTATAGCAGATATAAGCTATAAGGTTGGGTTCCTTTTAACCTTCTGTGGTGTAGTGGTAGCGCCTTGACTTAGTAATCATAAGTCCTAGGTTCGAGTCCCGGTCGGGGTAAAAAATGATTCATGTTTTCACATATGTAATGTGCTTATTTGATAATTTCAAGGCCCGAATGAGATTGGGAATTGAATTAAATGCTAAAATGAAGCCACGAGTGAGGTTGGGGAATCTGTAATATGAACATAGTGGCATTCAGTTAGAATGCGTTCATTCCTAAAGTATAGCAGATATAAGCTATAAGGTTGGGTTCCTTTTAACCTTCTGTGGTGTAGTGGTAGCGCCTTGACTTAGTAATCATAAGTCCTAGGTTCGAGTCCCGGTCGGGGTAAAAAATGATTCATGTTTTCACATATGTAATGTGCTTATTTGATAATTTCATGGCCCGAATGAGATTGGGAATTGAATTAAATGCTAAAATGAAGCCACGAGTGAGGTTGGGGAATCTGTAATATGAACATAGTGGGCATTCAGTTAGAATGCGTTCATTCCTAAAGTATAGCAGATATAAGCTATAAGGTTGGGTTCCTTTTAACCTTCTGTGGTGTAGTGGTAGCGCCTTGACTTAGTAATCATAAGTCCTAGGTTCGAGTCCCGGTCGGGGTAAAAAATGATTCATGTTTTCACATATGTAATGTGCTTATTTGATAATTTCATGGCCCAAACGAGATTGGGAATTGAATTAAATGCTAAAATGAAGCCACGAGTGAGGTTGGGGAATCTGTAATATGAACATAGTGGCATTCAGTTAGAATGCGTTCATTCCTAAAGTATAGCAGATATAAGCTATAAGGTTGGGTTCCTTTTAACCTTCTGTGGTGTAGTGGTAGCGCCTTGACTTAGTAATCATAAGTCCTAGGTTCGAGTCCCGGTCGGGGTAAAAAATGATTCATGTTTTCACATATGTAATGTGCTTATTTGATAATTTCATGGCCCGAATGAGATTGGGAATTGAATTAAATGCTAAAAATGAAGCCACGAGTGAGGTTGGGGAATCTGTAATATGAACATAGTGGCATTCAGTTAGAATGCGTTCATTCCTAAAGTATAGCAGATATAAGCTATAAGGTTGGGTTCCTTTTAACCTTCTGTGGTGTAGTGGTAGCGCCTTGACTTAGTAATCATAAGTCCTAGGTTCGAGTCCCGGTCGGGGTAAAAAATGATTCATGTTTTCACATATGTAATGTGCTTATTTGATAATTTCATGGCCCGAATGAGATTGGGAATTGAATTAAATGCTAAAATGAAGCCACGAGTGAGGTTGGGGAATCTGTAATATGAACATAGTGGCATTCAGTTAGAATGCGTTCATTCCTAAAGTATAGCAGATATAAGCTATAAGGTTGGGTTCCTTTTAACCTTCTGTGGTGTAGTGGTAGCGCCTTGACTTAGTAATCATAAGTCCTAGGTTCGAGTCCCGGTCGGGGTAAAAAATGATTCATGTTTTCACAAATGTAATGTGCTTATTTGTGATAATATATATATATATATATATATATATATATATATATATATATATATATATATATATATATATATATATATATATATATATATATATATATATATAGTGTTGCCTCACTTATCGCGGTAGTTCGGTTCCGGGATCCGGCGCGAAGCAGGAAATCCGTGAAGTAGGAATCGCCTATATGTACATAGATATTTTAATATATTTTTACGTTTACACTGTATAAACCCTCCCTGCACTGTTAAAAAAACACCCTTTACATTATAAATAACAGCAAGCAACGTAAATTTTTATGAAAGTGATAGATAAAATTACGGTGAATGAGGTGATAATGATATGACATACATACTCATTTACAATTATTTTTTCGTTTACGTACTGTATAAACCCTCCCTGCACTGTTAAAAAAAACACCCTTAACATTATAGATAACAGCAAGCAACGTAAATTTTTATGAAAGTGATAGGAAAACTTACCGTGAATGTGATGACGACGTGACATACATACTCATTTACAAATATTTTTTCGTTTACGTACTGTATAAACCCTCCCTGCACTGTTAAAAAAACACCCTTTACATTATAAATAACAGCAAGCAACGTAAATTTTTATGAAAGTGATAGAGAAAATTACGGTGAATGAGGTGATAATGACGTGACATACATACTCATTTACAATTATTTTTTCATTTACGTACTGTATAAACCCTCCCTGCACTGTTAAAAAAACACCCTTTACATTATAAATAACAGCAAGCAACGTAAATTTTTATGAAAGTGATAGATAAAATTATGGTGAATGAGGTGATAATGACGTGACATACATACCCATTTACAATTATTTTTTCGTTTACGTACTGTATAAACCCTCCCTACACTGCTAAAAAAACACCCTTTACATTATAAATAACAGCAAGCAACGTAAATTTTTATGAAAGTGATAGGAAAACTTACCGTGAATGTGATGATGACGTGACATACATACTCATTTACAATTATTTTTTTGTTTACGTACTGTATAAACCCTCCCTGCACTGTTAAAAAAACACCCTTTACATTATAAATAACAGCAAGCAACGTAAATTTTTATGAAAGTGATAGATAAAATTACGGTGAATGAGGTGATAATGACGTGACATACATACTCATTTACAAATATTTTTTCGTTTACGTACTGTATACACCCTCCCTGCACTGTTAAAAAAACACCCTTTACATTATAAATAACAGCAAGCAACGTAAATTTTTATGAAAGTGATAAATAAAATTACGGTGAATGAGGTGATAATGACGTGATATACATAATCATTTACAATTATTTTTTCGTTTACGTACTGTATAAACCCTCCCTGCACTGTTAAAAAACACCCTTTACATTATAAATAACAGCAAGCAACGTAAATTTTTATGAAAGTGATAGATAAAATTACGGTGAATGAGGTGATAATGACGTGACATACATACTCATTTACAATTATTTTTTCGTTTACGTACTGTATAAACCCTCCCTGCACTGTTAAAAAAAACACCCTTTACATCATAAATAACAGCAAGCAACGTAAATTTTTATGAAAGTGATAGATAAAATTACGATGAATGAGGTGATGATGACATGACACACATACTCATTTACAATTATTTTTTTGTTTACAAACTGTATAAACCCTCCCTGCACTGTTAAAAAAACACCCTTTACATTATAAATAACAGCACGTAACGTAAATTTCAATAATAAAATGAAAATACTGAAATTTTTTTTTTCAAAATTTTAATATTTTTGCGTACACCCATAAAATAAAATAATAATTTATCCAAAAAAAAACCGCGATAGAGTGAGAACGCGAACCAAGAAGCGCGAATAACCGGGGTAACACTATATATATATATATATATATATATATATATATATATATATATATATATATATATATATATATATATATATATATATATATATATATAGTGATCCCCCGCTGTATCGCGTTTCTTGGTTCGCGTTTTCTTTTTGGGTAAATTATTATTGTAAAATACCTATGTACATGAGTATGTCATGTAGTGACCACTTCATTCACCGTAATTTTATCTGTCACTTTCATATAAATTTACGTTGCATGCTGTTATTTATGAAGTAAAGGGTGGTTTGTTAACAGTACAGGGAGGGTTTATACAGTGTAAATGTAAAAATAAATTAAAATATCTATGTACATATAGGCTGATCCTACTTCGCGGTTTTCCTGGTTCGCGCCGGGTCCGGGAACCGAACTACCGCAATAATGGGGGAATTACTGTGTGTATATATATATATATATATATATATATATATATATATATATATATATATATATATATATATATATATATATATATAGTTCTCAGAATAACGCGGAGATAGGTTCTCAGAAGTGACGGATAAATGGAAGATCGCATGAAAAAATAAGTAATTTTCCATAGGAAACTATGATAAAGGGCATAGCTTGTTCCACAACCGTCCATAGACACACTATACCAAAGATATAAGATAAGTAAAACATATTCTATAAGTACATAAAAAAGCAGAAAGACCTGTAGTTATTTATATTAACATGCATATAGTGTACAGTATAAAAGATGTAAAGATTTACTGTACAGTAAACGAATTAATGCACTTTATTATGCCATTGGCAACAGGCTTACACTGGGACGTGCATGGTGGCCAGTGTTGCCAGATAAAGAGGATGTTTTTATTTTCAAATGTATGGTACATTATAAGATATATATTAATTACAAGACGGTAGTACTGTAATTTAAATAAAAATGTACTTCATCTTTAAGATGCTTGAAATAACGTACCAGCTTACATGTATATTTTTTATATTTATCATTTCTCTCATTCATCTATTCTGGCAACACTGATGGTGGCGGTGAGGACGTGGATGCAAACATTTTGTCACACTTGCGTATCAGCTGATGCACCCTCGCAGGCTATTTCCCTGACAATATTATTTCGAAAGTATGTTTGCTGTTTGTTCTTAATGCTTATTTTCAATTCTTCATAATATTCGATTGCATTAAGCGGTAGAGGAGGAGTAGGATGCAAAAGAACAAACTTCCATCGGCAAACGTTTTGCTACTTCCGTATCAGCTGATGCACCCTCACACGCTATTTCCCTGATGATATTATATTGAAAATATGTTTGCTGTTTGTTCTGAATGCTTTTTTTCAATTTTCTTCATAATATCCGATCACATTAAGCGGTAGAAGAGGAGTAGGATGCAGGGGAACGAACCTCTATCGGCGAACGTTTTGCTACTTCCGTATCAGCTAATGCACCCTCACACGCTATTTCACTGACGATATTATACTGAAAATATGTTTGCCGTTTGTTCTTAATGCTTTTTTAAAATTTTCTTCATAATATCCGATCGCATTAAGCGGCAGAAGAGGAGTAGGATGCGGGAGAACAAACCCCTATCGGGAAACTTTTTGCTACTTCCGTATCAGCTGATGCACCCTTACACGATATTTCCCTGATGATATTATATTGAAAATATGTTTGCTCTTTTTTCTTAATGATTTTTTTTCAACTTTCTTCATAATATCCGATCGCATTAAGTGGTAGCATAGGAGGCGGATGGCGGAAAAGTGCCTCCGAGGAGGTTGATTTTTTTTTACTAAAATTAAATTTGTTTTTTCTAATTTTTTTTGCATGGGCGTTATTTTCAAATTTCGTATTTTTTAGACGCTATTGCTATTTCGTTAATTGATATATATATATATATATATATATATATATATATATATATATATATATATATATATATATATATATATATATATATATATATATATATATATGAATATACACAGTAGTGACCCCAACCTACAAATGCCTGCTCCCATGAGCAAATTTTGACCCCATATCATGAACAAAAACCAACCCACGAACACGCATGTATTGGCCTGGCGACCACGTTTCCTGCTTGGCTGCTCTCAGTTCTGCATTGGTGCCCAAACTGTGTAGTTCGTAGTTCTTGCTTTATTTTCCATTGTTTTGCCTTTAAGCTAGTCCTTATTATGGCTCCTAAGAAATTTAAAAGCGTTAGTGACAGTGAAAGACAGGTTTACACTTTTATTGTATGCTATTACTAGTGGGGACTGTAAGATCAAGCCTCTTTTAGTTAACCCCTCAGGAAATGGGCGTCTTTTTAAGCGTAATAACGTGTTGAAGGCTAGCCTTCCGGTAATGTGGAGGTCAAATCCAAAGGCTTGGGTTATGTGGTTTTTATTCCTAGAGAGGTTGATTAAAGTGTTTGCGCCAACTGTAAAGAAATATCTTGAGAAAAATGGTTTGCCCTTTAAGTATCTTCTCATAATGGATAATGCTCCTGCCCATCCTCCAAGTGTGGAAGAAGACCTTACTCTACAGTACGACTTTATTAAAGCTAAATTTCTGCCTCCCACCACTCCTCTCCTCCAGCCAATGGACCGGCAGGTAATTTCTAATTTCAAAAAATTCTATAAGAAGGGTCTTTTTGCCAGGTGTTTCCAGGTCACCAGTGACACTAATTTGACCCTTCGTGATTTCTGGAAAGACCACTTTAATATCCTCCACTGCACTGGCCTCATTGCAAAAACATGGAAGGTGTTTCATATCACAAGTTGAACTCCGCCTGGAGGAAACTTTGGTCAGGTTGTGTTACTGATAAAAATTTTCTGGGCTTCAAGCAGGAGTTAGCTATCAAAATTGTGAGTGAAATTGTGGCCATGGGGAAAAGACTGGGCATGGTAGTCAATGAGGAGGAAGTGGAGGAGCTGGTGGATGACCACAAAGAAGAACTTACCACAGATGAATTAGCGGAGTTACAATTTGAACAGGTGAAACCCAGCCACTGAGAGGGACAAGCCAGTCTCAACTTGGTGCTGATCCCAAGCCCGGGTAAATGGGGAGGGTTGGCGGCAGGAAGGGCATCCAGCCATAAAAATTTTGCACCAAAATATGGCCAGTGTAGATAACGAGAATAGTCACCATACTAGGGCGCTCCCAATAGGCGACGTGTTGGGGCTTCGCCTGACCCCTCCAGAAAGACAGCAAGGGCTACCCAGTCATGGGCAGGCTGGGTTAAAGAGGCAAGCTCGAGAGAGAGTGTCAGATGAGGTGCTGCGGGTGGGCACTTTTAATGTGGGGACGATGACTGGGAAGGGGTGAGAATTGGTGGACCTGATGGAGAGGAGGAGACTTGGAGTGCTGTGTGTGCAGGAGACCAGGTGGAAAGGGAATAAGGCGAGGGAACTGGGTGAGGGTTGCAAATTGTTATATAGTGGAGCAAATGAGGAAGGGAGGAATGGTGTAGGAATAATACTATCCAAAGACCTGAAGGAAAGCTTACTTGGTGTGAATAGAAAGAGTGACAGAATTAAGAGTTTAAAACTGGGACTGGGAGAAACAGTAGTCAATGTGGTATGTGCCTATGCCCCACAAACTGGTTGTACAGCAGAGGAGAAGGATGTATTTTGGGAGGAGATGGACCAGGAGCTTATAACAATCCCAATAAGGGAGAGGGTAATTTTGGGAGAAGATCTAAATGGCCACTTGGGAATTGGGAGGGCTGGGATAGGTAGAGTTCATGGGGCTGGGTGGTGGGCGAGAGAAATGAGGGGGGGAGAGAGAGTGATTGATTTTGCAGTGGCATTTGATCTGGCATTGGTCAACACATTCTTTGAGAAAAAGGAAAACATACTGATTACATACAGCAGTGGTGGGAGGGAGAGCCAGATAGATTTAGTTGTGTACGAGAGACCATCTGAAGGAGATTAGCAACTGTAAAGTAATAAATATGAAGAGTGTAGCAGTGCAACATAGGATAGTAGTAACTGACTGCAGGCTCAGGAAATGCAGGAAAAGTAAGAAGCCGAGGATGGGCCCAAAGATAAAGCGGTGGAGATTGAAAGATGCAGATGTGAGAACTATGTTTAAGGGAAGAGTGTTGGAAGCAATAAGGTTGCATAAAATTGTACAAGAATGGTGGACAGAGAATAGTAAGGTGATTTTGAGGGTTGGTGAGGAGGTACTTGGAAAGTCATCAGGAAGGAAACCCCCAAATGATAAAGAGTCATGGTGGTGGAATGAGGAAGTGCAAGAATGGGTGAAGAACAAGAAAGAAGCTAAGAAAAAGGCAGAATTATCAGGCCTGGAGCAGGATAAAGAAGAGTACAAGCAGGCAAAGAAGGAGGCAAGGAGAGCAGTAGCAAAAGCAAAGGCAGAGACATTGAATGAAGTCTATAAAGAGCTGGAAACACCAGAATGAGAGAAGGAAATATGGCAAATTGCCAAGGCACGAGATGCTGTATCCAAGGACTTGACCCAAGTAAGACAAATAAAGGATAACCATGGAGTAGTTCTAGCAGAAGAGGATGAAATAAAAAGCAGATGGGAAAGTTATTTTGAAGGATTACTAAATAAAAAGAACCCAAGAGCAGTATTTGAAGATGGACTTCCAAATGAAGCAGTTACAACAACAGTGGCTAGAAGAGAGGTAGAGCGGGCAGTAAGGAAAATGAAAAATGGAAAGGCAGCAGGACCTGATAAGATGCCAGTGGAGGTATGGAAGAGTCTTGGAGAGGAAGGCATAGACATCTTGTGGGACTTAATACAAAAGATCTATAGTCAGGAATTGATGCCAGAGGAGTGTAGAGGAAGCCTAATCATTCCAATCTATAAAGGGAAGGGAGATATTAAGGAGTGTGGAAACTATAGAGGTATAAAGTTATTTAGTCATACTATGAAGATATGGGAGAAGATCATGGAGTGGAGACTCGGAGAGGAAATGACAATTGGAGATGAACAGTTTGGCTTCATGCCTGGAAAAAGGACAGTGGATGCCATATTTGCCTTGAGACAAATGATGGAAAAGCAGAAAGGACTGCATATGGTCTTTATTGACCTGGAAAAGGCAGATGATCGAGTACCACGTCAAGAGATGTGGAGGTGTATTAAAGAAAAGGGAGTCCCCGAGAAATATGTAAGAATCATCCAAGATATGTATGAGAGGGCAGAGGCAAATGTTAAATGTTAAGAGCAGTGTGGGCTTGACGAAAAGTCTCTCAGTAAATGTTGGTCTGCATCAAGGGTCTGCTTTGAGTCCAAATCTATTTGATCTGGTCTTGGATGTAGTAACCGAGGGTATTAGAGATTAGTCACCATGGTGTATGCTCTTGCAGATAACATTGTACTATGTAGCAACAGATGAGAGGTAGTGGGAGAGAAGCTTGAGGAGTGGAGAAGAGTGATGGAGGATAGAGGACTGAAAATCAGCAGGAAGAAGACAGAGTATTGAGGTTGAGAGATGATGAGGGCGGGGAGGTCAATTTGCAGGGGAAGGTGTTGAAAAGAGTTGAAAAGTTCAAGTATTTAGGATCAACAGTAGCAGATGATGGTGACCTAGAGTCAGAAATAACCCATAGAATACAAGCGGGATGGAAGAACTGGAAGAAAGTGTCTGGGGTGCTGTGCGACAGAAGAATAGGGATTAAGTTGAGGGGTAAAGTGCATAAGACAGTTGTGAGACCTGCGATGATGTATGGAGCAGAGACATGGGCAATAAAGAAGACACAAGAGAAAAAACTGGATGTGGCAAAGATGAGGATGTTGAGATGGAAGTGTGGGGGTGACAAGAAGAGATAAGATCAGAAATGAGGTAATTAGAGGTACCTCAAAAGTTAGAGAAATATCAGATAAGATACAAGACAGCAGACTAAGATGGTATGGTCATGTCGTTAGGAGGGATGAACAGTATGTTGGGAGGAGGGTGATGGAAATGGATATACAGGGTAGGAGAGGGAGGGGGAGACCAAAGCGTAGGTGGATGGAATGCATCAATGACGACCTGAAGTATAAAGGTTTGATGGGTGATGAGGTATGGGACAGGAACATATATAGAACACTGGCAAGAAACATCGACCCCACATAAATGTGGGAAATGATGTAGACGAAGAAGCAATTTGAACAGTTGAAGATTCTCAGAGAGGAGCAGTCAGCGGAGGAGGGGGATGATAGGGTAAAGGTGTCCAGTGAAGAGTTTAAAGAAATTTTTTGTAAGTGGCATGATCTGCAGGCTTTTATTGAGAATCATCAAGCAGACAAAACTGTGGGCAATAGAGTAGTGAACATGGTAAATGACAATGTGATGAGTATTATAAGAAAAATTTACCAACTAGGAAAAAGACAAATTTCTCTGGATCGTTTTCTTGTGCCAGTAGGGAGGGCAGCAACTTCGAAAAGAGAGAAAACACCAGAAATACAATCTGTATCGGAGGTTTGCTTCCTCAGACATTGAGATTAGGAATTTGGAAAGTGATCATTGTGTTAAGACATTGTTAGATAAGCTTGATGGTCTGTTTTTGGCGGATGCGGGGCGGAGGAAGTTTGCAGCATTCCCGAACCTCTATGATTTAGGGAGGCAGAGTGATCAAGATATTAGGAAGTTTTGTGTCAATATTTGAACATACGTATTTTTTGTTTACTACCCAAGGTATGACACTCCCAGGCTCAGTTATGGCTTTCATGCTACTTGCCTAAAGCAATTTGAGCAACATTGAGCAGCAATTGGTGATGTCAGCCATCTCTGATGTGACATATAATAATATGAAAGCTGCTTCGAACCACATATTTGCTAGAGATATTAGTGTACAGCCTTGCAATATTGGTGGAGTTGGAGTAAAATGTGAACCGAGCTTCTTGGCGCAGGAAGTGACATTAAGGAGGAAGAGGCATTTATGGTTTGAAGTTTTCTGCATAGAGGATGTAGGTCCCGAGGTGGTCGTAGGGGAAGACTATCAACCAAGTTAAGGGGATACCCCCATCCACCCACAAGTAGAAGGCAGAATTATCTAGGGCCAGATGGTAAGGTGTCAAGGTGCTTGATATGTGACTCACGATTCCACTGGGCACGGAACTGTCCATATGTTTATGAAAATACGTCTAATGAAGGGGACACTGAGGCAGTGTATCTGTCATTATTTACAGGTTATGCCGGAGGAAAGGCAATACTCGCGAAGCTTGTAGTGAAGTTTGCTGGTTGTGCAGGTTTAGACTCAGGGTGCTCCACAACAGTGTGAGGCAGTACTTGGCTCCATAATTTCGTGAAAAATCTCAGTGATTATGAGCGGACTGGTATAATTGAAGAATCATCATCTGCCACATTTACCTTGGCTGACGGGGTCACCATTCCCTCCCTCAAGTGAGTCGCTCTGCCATGTTTATTAGTGGTATGAAAGCGGAAGTTGTGACTGACGTGGTGGATTGTAACATCCCATTACTCCTGAGTGGGCGGTTGATGAAGAAGGCGAAGATGTTAATTAACTTTGCAACGGACCAAGTTAAGATTCAAGGAGGGATTATTGATTTGCACACATCAGTATCAGGCCACTACTGGTTACCAATATCAGTGTGACAAATGCAGGAGTTGGGTGGAGAGATTGCCTGGCTGCCTTGCAGGGGAGAGATGTGAGGAAGACGGCTTACAAGCTCCACAGACAGTTTGGACACCCTACAGCGGCTAAGCTAATAAAACTCATTACTAATGCAGGGATTAAGATTTGGAAATGAGATCATGCCCTGTAGTCAGTTTGCCTATGCAAACGTAATTTTATATGAAAGTGATAGATAAAATTACGGTGAATGAAGTGGTAATTACATGACACACTCATGTACATAAGTATTTTACAATTATTTTTACGTTTACATACTGTATAAACCCTCCCTGCACTGTTAAAGAAACACCCTTTACATTATAAATAACAGCAAGCAACGTAAATTTTTATGAAAGTGATAGGAAAACTTACCATGAATGAGGTGATGATGTGACATACATAGATATTTTACAATTATTTTTACGTTTACATACTGTATAAACCCTCCCTGCACTGTTAAAAAAACACCCTTTACATTATAAATAACAGCAATCAACGTAAATTTTTATGAGTGATAGGAAAACTTACCATGAATGAGGTGATGATGACGTGACATATATAGGTATTTTACAATTATTTTTACGTTTACGTACTGTATAAACCCTCCCTGCACTGTTAAAAAAACACCCTTTACAATATAAATAACAGCATGCAACGTAAATTTACATGAAAGTGATAGATAAAATTACGGTGAATGAAGTGGTAATTACATGACATACTCATGTACATAGATATTTTACAATTATTTTTACATTTACGTACTGTATAAACCCTCCCTGCACTGTTAAAAAAACACCCTTTACATTATAAATAACAGCAAGCAACATATATTTACATGAAAGTGATAGATAAAATTACGGTGAATGAAGTGGTAATTACATGACATACTCATGTACATAGGTATTTTACAATTATTTTTACATTTACGTACTGTATAAACCCTCCCTGCACTGTTAAAGAAACACCCTTTACATTATAAATAACAGCATGCAACGTAAATTTATATGTACGTGATAGGTAAACTTACCGTGAATGAGGTGATGATGATCTTTCTTGACCCCGGAGGAAATTATTTCGCAGCCAATAAAAGCTTTACGGCTGCTTTTTGAGGGAGAAGAACATGGTAATGGGGAGTTGCTGTCGCTGTTTCTTCATTTGTTGGAAGATGGTATGGTAAGGAATCATGGCATCGTCGAGAAAATTACAGAAGGTCACCAAACGAACCATATTATCGTCATATTCCTGAGAGAGTTGTTGGAGTGCTTTCACATGTTCATACATGGCTGCCAAACGTTCGAGTATAAGGCCAGGTTCTTCAATTTCTTTGTGCGTTTCCTCAAGTTCTTCCTCTTCTTCGCTCGCTGATTTCGTCATTTCTTCCAAGTCTTAATCACTCAAAGGCTGCGAGTGGCAGTCAATCAGTTCATTCACATCTTCGTTAGTCATATCTTTAAAGCCTTCTCCTCCTAGCAATGCAGCCAACTTCACAGCTTTCGCAACTGCTGACTTCTGCACTTCGTCAGGAGCAAATCCCTTGTAGTCGTGGATGACTTCAGGCCACAATTTCTTCCAGCTGGCATTGATTGTGGCCGACTTCATCTCTTTGATTGCATTCTGAATCTTTTGTAGGCATGTGGCAATCGTGTAATTACGCCAGTATGTCTTCACTGAGAAGTCTTTGTCCAAATCCATGGCTTCAACAAGGTTTGCCAGGGCATTTCGTGTGTAGAGGGCCTTGAACGCACGAATAACGCCTTGATCCATAGGCTGAATCAGTGACGTCGAATTTGGTGGCAGGAACTCAACTTGAACACCGTCATATTGGATATTAGTTGCGTGGCCACCAGCATTATCCATCAAAAGAAGGACTTTAAATTCAAGGCCTTTTTCCGCAGGATAAATTTTTACCTGAGGGATAAAGCATTGGTGAAACCAGTCCGATGTGAGGCTTTTCCTGATCCAGGCCTTAGGGTTATGCATCCAATACACTGGCAGCAGATTCTTATTCTTGTTCTTCAAAGCCCTAGGGTTCTTTGACTTGTAGATAAGCCCGGGCTTTAACATGAAGCCCGCAGCATTCCCGCACATGACGAGGGCAACGCGATCTTTGTGCGCTTTCAATCCCGGGGCTTTAGCTTCGTCCTTGAAGAGAAAAGTGCGAGACGGCATTCTCTTCCAAAATAACCCAGTCTCATCCATGTTGAAGACTTGCTCAGGAGCATATTCCCCTTCGGCGATAATTTTTTGAAGTCGTTCATGACGTAACTTTCTGAGGCAGCTGTATCTGCAGAGGCAGCTTCGCCATGCACTGAAACGCTTTTTAGGCCATAGCGTTTTTGAAATTTGAAGAACCATCCCTTGCTAGCAACGAACGGTTGTATCCTCGGTGGAGAATCGCTGGAGGGTCCTGGTTGTGGGTTGTCGATATCTTCTTCTCTCTCCTCCCCTCCACGGTCGCCACTGTCGTCATCGGGTTCATCTGCAGCGAATGTCTCGTACAGCTTCTTCGACTTTGTATGATATTGGTGTATAAGCTGATGTTTTTCTTTCTGCAATCAGCAATCCACAGGGCCAAAGCAGCTTCCATCCGTACTACTGCCTTATTGCGGGATGTTACAACCCTCTTCGCTGATATATCAAAAGAAATGCTCGCTGTTTTCCTGATCTTTGTCTCGTCCTTTTTGATGTAGCGAACAGTAGATTCACTGAGGCCAAAATAGCGGCCGACATCCACAAAATTTTTTTCTTCTTTCAACATATCTAAGAGTTTCACTTTATCTACAATGGTTAACATTTTCCTTTGCCGCTTAGGCTGACTACCAGAAGCCTTAGAAGGTAAAGGACGTTTGGGAGGCATTGCAAAGGTTAAATTACGCGTGAAAACACAATCACAAGCAAAACGTATCAATAAGCACAACGAGAACGGCGCACACCTGAGATAGACTGAACGAGTGAGGCGGCACATTGGAAAATGGAGGGAAAAGCAAACTGCAATGAAAAAGCCAATCAGACCCCATGATACAGAACATACAGAAAAACAATTCTGTGATTCGTCGTCTCCCGACCTTTCAGCCAATAGCATTCCATGAACTATCTCACGTAGGTGAGAGCCTTTTCGTTTTCCGAAACGCTGATAGCGGTATCGTATTTTACATGGTGCAATACTGTTAGTACTTTATGTTTTTTATTATTTTTTACTGTTTTATTATTCTTAGGCTAGAAAATACTTGTTTTATCAATAAAATAATGAAAATTTTAATATTCACTAGGTCACGTAGGTGAGAGCCTTTGCGTTTTCCGAAACGTGATACCGTTATCATATTTTTCATGGTGCAATACTGTTAGTACTGTATTTATATTTTTTAAAATTTTTTAGTTTTATTATTCTTAGGCTAGGAAATACTGGTTTTATCAGTAAAATAATGAAAATTTCAATATTCACTATGTCACGTAGGTGAGAGCCTTTGCGTTTTCCGAAACACTGATACCGGTATCGAATTTTACATGGTGCAATACTGTTAGTATTTATGTTTCTTACTATTTTTTACCGTTTTATTATTCTTAGGCCAAGAAATATGTTTTTTTATCAATAAAATCATGAAACTACTGGAAATTTTAATATACAGTATATGCTAGCTCACTTAGGTGCGACCCCAATACATTGTACACAATTAGACACTATTTGACATGATGCAATACCTGTACTGTGAGTTATTGTATATATAAATTTATGTTTTTTACTATTTTTTACTGTGTTATTATTCGTAGGCTGGAAAAAAATTTTTTTTATCAAGTAAATAATGA